>PVJS01054886.1:0-12821 GCA_004027185.1 Glis glis | reverse complement strand
TTTGGTACTGGGGGTTTGAACCCAAGGGCTTCTACCTCTGAGCTACACTACCTGCCCTATTTTATTTTGAAACATGGTCTCATTCACCAGGCGTAGTGGCGCACACTTGTAATCCCTGTACTTGGGAGGCTGAGACAGAAGGCCTCAGCTACTTAGTGAGGCCCTCCGCAACTTAGTGAAACCCTGTTTCAAAAAATAAAGAATAAAAAATAGAGCTGGGGGTGTAGCCCGGAGGTAGAATGTCCCTGGGTTCAATTCCCAGTACCACCAAAAGAAAAAAAGAAACATAGTCTCACTAAGTCACTCAGGGCCTCACTAAGTTGCTGAGGTTGGCCTCAAACCTACAATCCTCCTGTCTCAGTCTCCTAAGTACTAGAATTACAGGCATGCACCACACCTGGCTTCTCATCCACTGATATTAATGTCACTAAATGATTTGAGCACAAGGTGAGTGGGATAATTTATACACCCAAGAAAAGAGCTCTGTGTTCCTGAGTAGACAAACATACAGAGGGCAGCAGGGACAGACAGGCCCTACGTGTGTGCTCACGGTCTCCAGTCTCCCGTACCAGTGTGAAGGCCACACGCACTTTCCCGGGGCAGCTCTGTGCTGTGATCAAGAATTCCTCTAGAGGAAACCAGAGCCCACAATGTCGCCAGGGAGACAAGCCAGCCCCTCCTGTCTGGCAAGCAGCAGACTGCCCCTTGGTGACAGGGCAGCCCTGGGCCAGCTCCGTGCACCTTGTGGAGCACCAGCAGGTACACATTGCAAACCAACTCATAAGCCAGCACAATGTTTACCAGGAAGATAAACCGACTGGCTATATTCACAGGCAACCTGAAATTACCCTGGGCATGCAATTTACAGAGGATATAAAATTACAACTCAACACAGTGAGTTTCTTTAAACTAATGATTTTATTGTTTCTATAAAAATGATACATGCTCATTATAAAACACAGTCATAAAAATGCAAAGAAGAAGGAGCCACATATCCTCCAACAATTCCATTCCCAATACTGCCCACATTCGCTTTGCAGTATTTCAGGCCCTTCTCCCTGCCCACGTGGACTAGAATGTGTCCAGATGGACAAACACTCCACCGGAATGGGGACTGAGCCACACAGCCAGTGCACCTTCTGTTTGTTTGTTTGTCTGTCTGTCTGTTTGTTTGTTTGTGTTACTGTGGATTTAACCCAGGGGCATTCTACCTCCAGGCTACATTCCCAGGCCTCTTTTATTTTTATTTTGAAACAAGGTCTCACTAGGTTGATGAGAATCTCACTACTTGCTGAGGCTGTCCTCAAACCTGTGATCCTCCTGTCTCAGCCTCCCAAGTACTGGGATTACAAGTGTGTGCCACCACGCCTGGCTGATGCACCATTTAGATTCCTGTTCCTAGCCAGGCACAGTGGCACATACCTGTAATTCCAGTACTTGGGAGGCTGAGACCAAAGGATGGCAGGTTTGAGGGTAGCCTCAGCAACTTAGTGAGACTCTGTTTCAAAATAAAAACTAAAAAAGGCCGGGGGTGAGCAGGGCATGGTGGTAATCCCATGCCTGTAATCCCAGTACTTGGGAGGCTGAGACAGGAGGATTATGAATTAGAGGCCAGTCTCAGCAACTTAGCGAAACCCTATTTTCAAATAGAAAATAAACACAGATTGGGGTGTAGCTTGGAGGTAGAACACCCCTGGGTTCAATCCCCAATATAAAAAAAATAAAGAAAAGAAAAGAAAATCACAGGACTTGAACCTGGTTGTGAGAACACTCCATTGTGATCTGGCTGTGCAGATAGTGAAGAGAAGCCCCAGCCGGGCGCTGCGGCAGCAGGCCGGACCCTCAGGGTCCCTTAGGCCAGGTGACGCTCACAGTGGCTCAGGTGCCCTTGATAATCATAACTGATGTCCTTCACATCTGGGGAAGTGTGGTGGGCAGAATAATGTCCCCAAGGACATCTAGGTCTAATCCCTGGAACCTGTAAACGTGGCACCTGGCATGGTGAAAGGGGCTCCGCAGACGGGGCTTAATGAAGGATCTTGAGATGGGAGATTATCTTGGGTCACGGCGGGGGGGGGGCACATAGGCACAGCGTCAGAGTCAGAGAGAGGGATATGAACATAGGAGCAGAAGGAAGGGTGTTTTTTGGGGGGCAGATTGAACCCAGAGGCATTCTACCTCTAAGCTTTTTATTCTTTATTTTGAAACAGGGTCTTGCTAAGTTGCCGAGGGTCTCACTAAATTGCTGAGGCTGGTCTCAAACCTGAGATCCTCGTCTCAGCCTCCCAAGCACCACAATGACAGGTGTGCGCCACCACGCTGGGCGAGGGGTGAGACGAAGATGCTGTGCTGTTGGCTTGAAGATGGAAAAAGGGCTGCCACCAAGGAACGTGGGCAGTACCTAAGAGCTGGCAAAGGCCTGGAAGCAGACTCTTCCAGAACTTCTTGCAGGAGCACAGCTCCCCACTTTACATTCCTGACTTCCAGAATGTAAGACCTTGGTGTTGCTTTAAGCCAGAGTGCAGTAGTTAGTGCAGCCATAGGAAGTAAACTCGGGAGATGATTTTGCGGAGGCAGAACCTGACTTGCTTCTCAGCAGGTGGACGGAGCCCGCGGGTAGAGGGTCCCAGGCCCGAACCCAGGCCCCAGGTGCCCCAGGGTCGCCCTCCACAGGACCTGTGTGAATGAGGCCCTGGGCACGTCCGGCTCCCAGCTGGCTGTCACAAGCCAGACCAAAGAGGGGCTCTGCTGGCCTCCAGGTCAGTCCTCATCTTGTTTTTTGTTTTTTGGTTCTGGGGATTAAACCCAGGGATATTCTACCTCCAAGCCACACCCCCAGCCCTAATTTATTTTTTATTTTGAAACAGGGTCTCAATAAATTGCTGAGGCTGGCCTCAAACCTGCAATCCTCCTGTCTCAGCTTCCCACGTACTGGGATTACAGGCGTACGCCACCACACCTGACTCAGTCCTCCATCTTTCTGTAAAGGAGACCAGGGGCCCAGGCCTGCAACCATGGCTGCCTCCAATTTACCTGATTTATCTTACACTGAAGGAGTGCACTTAAAAGACATTCTGGGCATGTTTTGTTTTTTTTTCTTTTTAGTGCTAGAGATTGAACCCAGGGGCATTCTACCTCTGAGCTACACTCCCAGTCCATTTTATTATTATTTATTTATTTATTTATTTATTTATTTATTTATTTACTTTGCGGTACTGGGGATTGAACCCAGGGGCATTCTACCTCCGGGCTACACCCCCAGCCCTATTTTTTATTCTTTATTTTGAAACAGGGTCTCACTAAGTTGCAGAGGGCCTTACTAGGTAGCTGAGTCTGGCCACCAACTTGCGATCCACCAACTTGCAATGATTTGAAAATAAAAAGTTGTAAAATTTATGTATGAATCTCTCATTTTGAAGTGAATGCATTCCAGGCAGAGGTAACACGACATGGGTGGTTTCACAAAGTCACAAGAATGGAAGCAGAGCAGCCCAGCAGGGCGCCCGGCCGCCCAGGAGGTCTGACTGCCTTACACAGGAGCAGGAGCGGTCTGGCATTGATTTTCTAGGTTTGGTTTGCAAACAGGCAGTGCTCGGAACCCAGAGGGCTTATCTACCCAAAGCTTCCCCTACAATATGTTTGGTCATCTGTCATTGTCATGTAAAGAATGCATTTTATTTGTCCTGAGCACCTGTCATCACAGGCCAATAAAATATGACCCCAGTGCTTAGGAGGCTGAGACAGGAGGATCCAGGTTCAGGGTCAGCCTCAATAACTTAGCGAGGCTCTGTTTCAAACTAAAAATAAAAAGGGCCGGGCGTGGTGGCGCACACTTGTAATCCAGTACTTGGGAGGCTGAGACAGGAGGATCGCAAGTTTGAGACCAGCCTAAACAACTTAGACTCTCAGCAACTTAGCAAGACCTGTTGCAAAAAAAAAAAAAAAAAAATAAGGGAGAGCCGGGCGTGGTGGTGCACGCTTGTAATCCTAGTATTTTGGGAGGCGGAGACCGGAGGATCAGGGTTTGCAGCCAGCCTCAGCTCTCTCTCTCTCTCTCTCTCTCTCTCTACTTAGTGAGGCCCTCCGCAACTTCGTGAGACCTGGTTTCAAAATAGAGTATAAAAAATAGGGCCGGGGATGTAGCGTGGAGGTAGAACACCCCTGGGTTCAATCCCCGGTACAGCAAAAATTAAGTAAATAAATAAAAAATAAGGGAGAACTGGGCATGGTGGCGCATGCTTGTAATCCTAGTACTTGGGAGGCTGAGACAGGAGGATCACAGGTTTGAGGCCAGCCTCATCAATTTAGCGAGGCCCTCTGCAACTTAGCAAGATCCTGTTTCAAAATAAAAATAATAAAATAGGGCTGGGAGTATAGCTCAGAGGTAGAATGCTTCTGGGTTCAATCCCCAGCACCAAAAACAAACAAACAAACAAACAAACAAAAAGCCCACATTCCGGGATGTGGAGAAGCTTGGTGCCTCCTGAGCACCATGGTGGGTTTCACTGTGTGACCAGTGATCCTCCAACAGCAAAACCATCTATTGCTCATAAATTCATTTGGACAAACCATAAATTCAACATATGTGGCACTCCAGAACAATATGTACCTTATTTCACCCCTAGAAAGAAGATGCAGGAACCGGTCCCACTCCAACACCTTACAAGACAGGGAAAACCAGTTTCAACATGTAAAACATGGGGCTTTTCACGTAACTGAATGTAAAACATGAGGCTTTTTTGGGGGGGATACTGAGGACTGAACTCAGCGGCATTCTACCACTGAGCTACACGACCTCACCCTTTTTTATTTTGAAACGGGGTCTAAGTTGCTGAGGCTGGCCTCAAACCTGTGATCTTCCTGTCCTAATCTCCCAAGTACTGGGATTACAAGCATGTGCCACAATGCCCAGCTACACCCCCAGCCCTGTTTTATTTTTTTTACGGTACTGGGGATTGAACCCAGGAGCGTTCTACCTCTGCGCTACACCCCCGGCCCTATTTTTTATCCTTTTTATTTTGAAATCAGGTCTCACGAAGTTGCAGAGGGCCTCACTAACTAGCTGAGGCTGGCTGTGAACCCGGATCCTCTGGTCTCTGCCTCCCAAGTACTGGGATTACAAGCGTGCGCCACCACGCCCGGCTCCTATTTTATTTTTTATTTTGAAACAGGGTCTTGCTAAGTTGCTGAGGCTGGCCACAAACCTGCCATCCTCCTGTCTCAGCCTCCCAAGCACTAAGATTACAAGCGTGTGCCACCATGCCTGGCTTATTTTTATTTTCAAACAGGGTCTCGCTAAGTTGCTGAGGCTGTCCTCTAACCTGGGATCCTCCTGTCTCGGCCTTACAAGTACTAGAATGTGTGCACTGCCACACCCAGCTGATTAAAAATGTTTGATCAAAAAATAAAACTTTTAAAAAGGGCTTGAGGGTGCAGTTCAGAGGTAGAATTCTCCTGGGTGCAATCTCTAGTACCACAAAATAAATAAATAAAAATAATTGCAGACTTCTAAGATGTTGCACAAGGAGGTTGTATATCCAGCTTCCCCAAATGACGCTGAGCACAGCCTGAGCACAGAATGAAGCAGGAAATGCACCAGGGCTGCACACCTTCCACGCCAGGACCCGCGGCACCGAGTCCTCACATCTGCTTGTTTGCTCAGCCATAGTCCCTGAGTTTTATTCATGACCTTGACTCTTTCCTGTGTGTGTGTGTGTGTGTGTGTGTGTGTGTGTGTGTGTGTGTGTGGTGCTGGGGATGGAACCCAGGGGCATTCTACCTCCGAGCTTCACCCCCAGCCCTTTTTATTTTGAAACAGGGTCCTTCTAAAGTTTGCCAAGACTGGCCTCGAACTTGTGATTCTTCTGTCTCAACCTCCCAAGCACTGCAATTACCTCCCACCGTGCCCGCTGATCTTGACACTTCTGATGAGCGGGCCAACTGCTTGGTAGGATGCCCCTCTGTTTGGGTCTGTCTGAGGTCTCCTCGTGATTAGATTCAGGTTACACATTTGGGGCAAGAGAGCCCCAGAAGGGAAGCTGTGTCCTCTGTGCATGACATAGGGTGCATCCTGGCAATGACATGTGGCTAAGGTGACCACCCCATAATGTCACTGTCATTCCCTTTGTGTCCTGTCAGGAGCAAGGTTTCTCGAGGCTTTGCATCATGTTTTGCCAGAGTTCAGGGTCCACTGATGGGTCTTTGTGTGTGTGTGGTGCTAGGGACTGAACCCAGGGGCACTCTATCTCCAAGCTACACCCCAGTCCTTTTAATTTTTGTTTGGAAACAGGGTCTTACTAAGTTGCCAAGGGTCTTGCTATGTTGCTGAGGCTGTCCTCGAACCTGCGATCTTCCTGTCTCAGCCTCCCAAGTGCTGGGATTACAGGCATGCGCCACCACGCCCAGCTCACTGATGATTCTTATCTGCAGCCATTATCACTGTGTTTTTCAAATGCAAGCCTGTGTCCCCATCATTTCTTCTACATTAGAATCAATAAAGAAGAGCTGTCCCTTCCCTAACTGACATATTTACCCAATTATTTCTACCAATAAGGACCTATGGATATTAATTTCTGCTATGGGCTATAACCCATTAAAATCATTATTTTCTGGTTCAGTTCGTCTGGGATTTGGCCTTGGGGCGCTCCCTTCACGCTGCCTCTGGCATTCTCTCTACCAGCCCACTATTTGTTCAGCAATTCTTTACTTTCCGGCGTGCATAGTCTAGGCTCCTTTTGCACTTTCCCTGCCCTGGCCTGGGATCCAACCAGGACCCTGGTTCCTTCTGTGAGAGAACAGTAGCAGAACCTGACCTGGGGCTGGGTGTCACAGCTCCTAGGCCCTCAGTGCACACGGGCTGGCTAAGTCATTTGTACGCTTACACGTGTGCACATACACTTATTTCTAAATCTAGCTACCTTTGTTAGAAAGCCACACGTTCAATAGAACCTGCTCTCAGTATCTACAATGTATTTCCAGTTTCTCCATCTTAGAATATACAGTCTCAGTGTCATTTCCGAGGCCACCCACTCTGTTGGCGCCATTTCCGTGGTGTCTGGTTTATTTTTTTTTTATACAAGTAAGTGAATATTTGTGTAGTATTTGTATCCCTTCCTTTTTGACGTGCTGTATTCTTGTGCACTTTGCTTTACAGTGTGCTATGGCGTGAAGTCACACCACCTCCGCTCAGAGCTCGTCCTCTTCCACAGCTGCTGCGGTGCTCCGCTGTGCAGAGGTGCCATAGTTTATACAGCACATGAGGGAGTTTGGGTTGCTTCAATATTTTGTAATTACGAAGAGTGCTGTGCCAGGTGTGGTTGCGCACGCCCACAATTCCAGTACTTGGGAGGCTGAAACAGGAGGATTGCAGGTTCGAGGACAGCCTCAGCAAGAAGTGAGACTCTCATCAATCTAGCAAGACCCTGTTTTCAGATAAGAAATAAAATTAGGCTGGGGGTGTAGCTTGAAGGTAGAATGCCTCTGGGTTCAATCCCCAGTACCACACACACACACACACACACACACACACACACACACACACAAAATAAAATAGGGTTGGGGGTATAGCTCAGAGGTAGAACACCCCTGGGTTCAATCTCCAGTATCTTACACACAAAAGATAACCTATGTAAGTCTAGCTACAAAAGTATTGCTATTCTCTCCTTCAGAGCTACAATAAAAGAGTGGTTTTGTTCTCTCTGTGGAACTGGGGATTGAACCCAGAAGCACTCTACCTCTGAGCTAGACCCTCGCCCTTTTTACTTTTATCTAATTTTGGTACTGGGGATTGAACCCAGGGGCATTCTACCTCCGAGCTACATCCCCAGCCCTATTTTTTGTTTGTTTTTGCAGTACTGGGGATTGAACCCAGGGGCTTTCTACCTCCGAGCTACATCCCCAGCCCTATTTTCTATACTGTATTTTGAAACCGGGTCTCACAAAGTTGTGGAGGGCCCCACTAGGTCTCCGCCTCCCAAGTACTGGGATCACAAGCGTGCGCCAACATGCCCGGCTCCTATTTTTTATTCTTTATTTTGAAATACGGTCTTACTAAATTGCAGAGGGCCTCACTAGGTAGCTGAAGCTGGCCGCGAACCTGTGATCCTCCTGTCTCAGCCTCCCAAGAACTGGGATTATAAGTGTGCACCACCACACCCAGCCCTATTTATTTATTTTGGCGCTAGGGATTGAATCCAGGGGTGTTCTACCTCCCGGCTACACCCTAGCCCTCTTTTATTTTTATTCTGAAACAGGGTCTCACTAAGTTGCTGAGGCTGGCCTCAAACTTCTGATCCTCTTGTCGGAGCCTCCCATGTACTGGGATTACAGGTGTGTGCCACTACACTTGGCTTGAGTTATTGAAACTATATGCCTATTTTCATAAAATACCCAGATACAAATCATAAAATGATCCTTTGATTATGAAGATACTTGGTGCTGGGCATAAACAAAAAAATCAAGAAGTCAAATATGTCAAAAGCTGAATAGTTTCTTACTTCCTATTTTGTATTCTAGTTTTGTTAAAAAGGAAATGAACTGGCATATATGAGTACGAAACATTTTGCTGGGGAACGGTTATTTCCCAACAAAATCTGTGTGTGAAAGGGGCTGAAATCTGTGCACATTTAGGATGATGGTGAAAAGCATTCAGAGCGCGGCAGTGGGAAGGCTGCGCTCACGGGATGTCACTCTTGCGATCCTGCCTCCTGCTATGAGCCTCCTGGGGACCCTGTGATGCATGAATTTAAAGATAAAGCCACTCTCTTAAGGGCAAACCAGGATCCAAAAGGAATGGCAATATTTGAAAATGATTCCAGGTGTTCCAGAAGACAAGCCACGCCCCTGGCTCCGAGTCCTGCCCATTTCTGTCCCGAGGTCTGCAAGCCCCGTGAGCAGCAGGGTCTTGTGTCCACTCTGGGTGGCCCCTGGACATAGCCCGGTGGTCATCTTCTCATCAAAATTTATTTTTTTGCCTCTGATCTTCCGTCGATCAAATCTTTAAATCCCAGTTTTTCCAGTGGCTCCCGTGCCATCAGCTGCCTAAAAGGAAAAAGGAAAGTTGTCAAGGAGGAAGGTGCAGAGAAGGAAAGGCAGGTGTGCATGGCCTGCGCACGCAGCGCGCATCTCACACACCCTCCCGGGGGCTCCTGGACCCTCTTCGTCTTCTCCTTTTTTCTTTTGTTGAACCCAGGGGCTTCCTACCTCTGACCTACATCCCCAGCCTTTTTTTTTTTTTTTAATAGGGTCTCTCTAGGTTGCTGAGGCTATCCTCAAACCTGCAATCCTCCTCTCAGGCCCTGCACAGCCAGGGCCAGCGCCCCAACCACAGGCGAGCAGTCAAGGCTGGCCACAGGTCCCACCTGTCAGATCCCAGGTGGCCGGCACCTTCTGTAGAGCCACTTGGGTGCTAGCCTCCCTCTGCACTGGTTTAGGTCAAAACCATAAAGACCATGTGCGACATTAAGCACCGTGCTGCCCTCGCTGGGCCTCCCCCGTCTCCTGCCCCTCATGGCCCACAGAGTGCAGGGGGAAGAGGGGCTCAGAAGGCAGGGAGAGATAGGGGTTCTGAGTGCAGGGGAGAGAGCGCCTTGTAGGGTGAGGCCAAGGTCCCTCCTGGTGCCCCACCTCTGGTTTTCAGACCTGAGAAATCAAAGGTGTGTTTGCCCCTCAAAGGTTTACATAAGATGCTACCCCAAAAAGACAGAGGTGTTGAAACTTGCCTGATGAGCAAGACCAGAGGTAAACCCAGGTGCCTGCCCTCATCACAGCCTCCAGCAGCCAGTCTCCTCCCTGCCCTCTACCCATCTCCACCTGCCTGTCATGGTCGCAGCCAGTGAGCTGGCGGTGGCTCCAGGCCAAGAAGACCCTGGGTCCCCCTCTTTCATTTAAGATGTCCCCAGAACTACACACCCCATTTAGTAAAATTCAGCATAATTTATGCAAAGTAAAGCAATTCTATAGTATGGAGTTCACAAGATATTCTTTAAACCCAAATCAGGCAAACAATAACAAATTTTTGCCATAGCTAGGTAAGGAGTTTTATCTGGCCTACGTGTGTGTGTGTGTGTGTGTGTGTGTGTGTGTGTGTGTGTGTGTGTATGGTACTGGGAATGGAGTACAGGGTCATTCTACCTCTGAGCTATACCTCCAGCCTTATTTTATTTTATTTTTTTTGCGGTGTGGGGGATTGAACCCAGGGGCGTTCTACCTCTGCGCTACACCCCCGGCCCTATTTTTTATACTTTATTTTGAAGCCGGGTCTCACGAAGTTGCGGAAGGCCTCACTAAGGAGGGAGGGAGAGAGAGAGAGAGAGAGAGAGAGAGAGAGAGAGAGAGAGAGAAGAGCTGAGGCTGGCCACGAACCCGGATCCTTCGGTCTCCGCCTCCCAAAGTACTGGGATTACAAGCGTGCGCCACCACGCCCGGCTATTTTATTTTTTACTTTGAAACAGGATCTCACTAAGTTGCTGAGAGTCTTGCTAAATTGCTGAGGCTGGCTACAAACCTGCCATCCTCCTATCTCAGTCTTCCATGTACTGGGATTACAGGCATGCACCACCATGCCTGGTTTGGCTAGCAGCTCTTTCTACCACAGACCTTTCAGACTTCCTTTGGCCAACAGACTAATGACCCCCAAAATGTGCACACCCCAATCCCTGGAGCCTGTGAGTATGTTACCTCACCTGGGGACGGGGAATTAAGGTTGCCAATCATCTGATTTTGAGATGAGATTATTTTGGATTATGCTGGTTGGACACAATCTAATCATGTGGTCCCTAATATCAGAGAACTTTTCCTGGCTTTGGTCAGAGAGGAAAACATCAAAACGAAGACGGATCAGCCGGGCTGGTGGTGTAGCTCAGAGGTAGAATGCCCCTGGGTTGAATCCCCAGTGCCACACATACACATAAACTCACATACACAAAATGAATGAATGAATGAATGAATGAATGAATAAATAAATAAATAAATAAATAAATAAATAAATAGAAAGGTCTGAGGGTATAGCTCAGAGACAGAATGGCCCTAGGTTCAATCCCCAGTACCAAAAAAAAAAAATGTATATGGTCAAAATAACTGACCAGCCGCTGGCTTGGTGGCACATGCTTGTAATCCCAGTACTTGAGAGGCTGAGACAGGAGGGTCACAGGTTTGAAGCCAGCCTCAGCAACACAGCGAGACTCTCAGCAACCTACAAGACCCGGTTTCAAAAACAAAAAATAAAAAGGGCTGGGGTATAGCTCAGAGGTAAAATGCCCTGGGTTCAATCCCCAGTATCCCAATAAATAAGTAAGTAAGTAAGTAAATAAATAAATCAGAAACATATATCCCTACACACTTACCTAAATGTCGTCTGATCAATTAATGAAGCTACGGAACCCATGTCCTTTCTCCCACTGTCCGGGCAGGCCTGAAGCAGCTGCGTCACAGAGGTGCTGAGCTAGCACAGACACAAGAGGTGTGGGCAGCTCCCTGCCAGGGCCAAATTTAGAAAAAGAGAAGCCCTTCTGCTGTCCCTGTTTGGAAGCCATCGTCAGGTAGGTCTTCTTTGGGAATCCGCAACCAGCCATACCCTCTGAAGAAACCCCGAGCAGCAGCAGCAGTGGCTTTGTGCGTGGCACTGTGCTCAGCCAGGTATGTGACCTTATTTGCTAACTTTCACCAGCTTCCCTGGGTGGAACTTCTTATTATGCATATTTCCAAACTAAATTTGGGAGAAGCAGGAGACCTGCTCACACGCTCAAAAGCAGGGCAGGGAGGGACCACCTTAACTCTTCTCTAAAGCTTGGTGACAATGAGAAGACATTCTCAAAGTTTTCTAAAGATACATTAGTTTACAGCCGGGCTTGTAATCCCAGTACTTGGGAGGTGGAGACCAGAGGATCCGGGTTCGTGGCCAGCCTCAGCTACTTAGTGAGGACCTCCGCAACTTCGTGAGACCCAGTTTCAAAATAAACAATAAAAAAATAGGGCTGGGGGTGTAGCTCAGAGGTAGAATGCCCCTGGGTTCAATCCCTGGTACCGCAAAAAAAGATACATTAGTTTAGCTGGTGAGGTGGTGCATGCCTGTAATCCCAGTACTTGGGAGGGTGAGACAGAAGGAGCACAGGTTTGAGGTCAACTCATGGTAACTTAGCGGGACCCTGTTTCAAAATAAAAAATAAAAAGGGCTGGGAGTGTAGCTCGGAGGTAGAATGCCCCTGGGTTGAATCTCCAGTACAAATAAATAAATAAATAGGGCTGGGGTATGACTCAGTGGCAGACAGTCCCTGGGTTCAATCTTTAGTACCTGCCCTTAAAAAAGCATCAGTTTACGACAGTAATTCAAAGATATGGCTCTAATCAATGTGCAGTTTATTTATTTATTATTTCAATTATTTGTTCTTTGGTACAGGGGATTGAACCCAAGTACTCTACCTCCAAGCTCCACCCCCAGACCTTTTTATTCTTTCTTTTTTCTTTTTTGCGGTATTGGGGATTGAACCCAAGGGCATCTACCTCCAAGCTATACCCTCAGTTCTATTTTTTTTTTGAGGTACTGGGGATGGAACCTAGGGGCATTCTACCTCCGAGCCACACCCCCAGCCCTATTTTTTATTCTTTATTTTGAAACAGGGTCTCACTAAGTTGCAGGGGGCCTCACTAAGTAGCTGAGGCTGGCCACGAACCCGGATCCTCCGGTCTCAGCCTCCCAAGTACTGGGATTACAAAAGTGTGCGCCACCACGCCCGGCTCAGTTCTATTTTTTATTCTCTATTTTTTTTTTTTTTGTGGTACCGGGGATTGAACCCAGGGGCGTTCTACCTCCGCGTTACACCCCC
>PVJS01054885.1:0-12819 GCA_004027185.1 Glis glis | reverse complement strand
TGTGTGTGTGTGTGTGTGTGTGTGTGTGTGTGTGTGTTATTTCTAACCTAGTCCTTTGTTTCATGTTTCTACATTGTCATTCCTTTGACATCTGACTTTGGAAGCTTCCAGATTTACAACCCTGTTTGTCATGCCCCTACCTTCACTAAGTCCACAGGTCTGCCTAGCCCTACTTACCTTTTTCCTCTGGGCCAGATGCCTGATTGGTTGCTGGGGATGTTTTGGTGTTAAGCTGGAAAAAAAAAAAAACCAGGATGTTAGCTATTCATGGAGGTATTGAGGCACCTTTTCCTCTGCCCTCGTAAGTACACTCAGGCTCCTCTATGACCAGGTGTTTTTCCATAGTCTCTTGAAGGAGCAGGTCTTGAGATCAGGAACTGAGAAAAAAATCATCAAATTTCATTCGACAAATATTTACTGGTGTTAGAGAAACAAGAGAAGACAAAACAAAGAAACCCTGCACTCCTGGAGCTTATTCTAGGGTATACTCAGACAAATAAGTAAGTAAAACGACTGTGACATGAGGTGGTGCTACAAGTCATAGAGAAAAGGCAGAGAAGGAAGGGAGGGAGGGAGCACTGGGGTGAGAAAAGATGAATGAGTAATCCCAGACCACCCCAGACAGAAGGATTGGAGGTCAGCCTCAGCAACTATGTCTCAAAATAAAAAAAATAAAAAGGCTGGGGGTTTTTGCTTGCAAGTAAAATGCCCCAAGGTTCAATCCCCAGTACCAAAATAAATAAATAAAGCCCCTGGGTTTCAATCCCCAGCACAAAACAAAAAACAAAAGGAAACATGAAGCCAGGTGTGGTGGCACATGCCTATAACCCTATTACTTGGGAGGCTAAGACAGGAGGATTGCCCAGCCTCGTCAACTTAGGGAGACCCTGTTTCATTTACTCTTTTTTTTTTGTGTGTGTGTGTGTGTGTGTATGTGTGTGCTACTGGGGACTGAACCCAGGGGCATTCTACCTCCTTGCTATACCCCTAGCTCTATTTTATTTTTATTTGGAAATAGGGTCTCACTAGGTTCAAAGCCAGCCTCAGCAACTTAGGGAGGCTCTCAGCAACTTATTGAGACCCTGTTTCCAAATAAAAAAATAGGCCTGGGGGTGTAGACCGGAGGTAGAAGGTCCTGGATTCCATCCCTAGTACCACAAAAACAACAACAACAGAAAGAACCAGGAGGATGCAGGTTGGAGGACAGTCTCAGCAAGTAGTGAGACTCTCTCCAACCTAGGGAGACCCTGTTTCAAAAAATAAAACAGGAGCCGGGAGTGGTGGCACACACTTGTAATCCTAGTACTTGGGAGGATGAGACAGGAGGATCACAGGTTTGTGGCCAGCTTCAGCAACTTGTGAGGCCCTCCACAACTTAGTGAGACCTTGTTTCAAAATAAAGAATAAAATAGAGCTGGGGGTGTAGCTCAGAAGTAGAATGCCCCTGGGTTCAATTCCCAGTACCACACACACACACACACACACACACAAAAAAAAAAAAAAAAAAAAAACAGGGCTGGGAGTGTGACTCAGAGGTAGTATGTCCCTAGTTCAATTCCCCAGTACCAAAAATAAACAAAAGAAACCTTGAAATTGAATGAGACCACTAAGGGAGAAAGGATATGAAGATGAAAGCCTGGGGTATTTCAGTAATTAGAGTTGCAGAAATGAAGAAAAACCAACAAAGAGAACTTAGAAGTCCTGTAAGAGAGAAGCCAAGAGATTAGAGCAATGTAGAATCCATGTAAAGACAACGTTTCAGGGGAAAGAGAGCGCTTAGCTATGTCAAATTCTGCAGGAAGCCAGATAAGATGAAGACTGAGATGGGTCCCTGAGTTTTTTTTTTTTTTTTTTTTTTTTTTGCGGTACTGGGGATTGAACCCAGGGGCGTTCTACCTCCAAGCTGCACCCCCAGCCCTATTTTTTTTTATACTTTATTTTGAAACTGGGTCTCACGAAGTTGCGGAGGGCCTTGCTAAGAAGTTGAGGCTGGCCACGAACCCAGATCCTCCGGTCTCCGCCTCCCAAGTACTGGGATTACAAGCGTGCGCCACCATGCCCAGCGTCCCTGAGTTTTTCTATGTGGAGATCACAGTGACATTGACAAAGTACATTTCAGTGGAGGGAGGAAGCAAAAGTCTCATTGTAGTGGGTTCAAGGGAAAAAGGAGAGGCCGGACGTGGTGGCACACGCTTGTAATCCCAGTAGTTGGGAGGCTGAGACAGGAGGATCACAGGTTTGAGGATAGCCTCAGCAAGTAGTGAGACTCTCATCAACCTAGCAAGACCTGTTTCAAAATAAGAATAAAATAGGGCTGGGGGTGTAGCTAGGAGGTAGAATGCTCCTGGGTTCAATTCCCAGAACCACCAAAAAAAAAAAAATAAATAAATAAATAAATAAATAAATAAAATAAAAAGAAAAGAAAAGAAAAAGGAGAGGAAACAGCATATATAGAAGGAGTTCCAAAGAAAGAAGGTATAACCTTCAGGGGGTCTAGAGTAACAAGAAGATTTTATTTAAGATGACAGAAATTACAGAATATTTACATTCTTATGGAAATGATCCAGTAGAGAAAGAAAAACTGTAGGAGAGAAAAGGATCATTACTGGAGCAGGATACCTGGGCGTGGTGGTGCATGCCTATAATCCCAGTACTTGGGAGGCTGAGACAGGAGGAACCCAGGATCAAAGCCAGTGTAAGCATCTTAGTGAGACCCTCAGCAACTTAGTGAAGCCCTGTTTCCAAATAAGAAAAAATATAGGGCTGGGGGTGTAGGATTACATGCAGAGGTAGAACACCCCTGCATGTAATCCTCAGTACCAAAAAAAAAAAAAAAAAAAGCTGGGCATGGTGGCACATGCTTGTAGTCCCAGCACTTGGGAGGCTGAAGACAGGAGAATCACAGGTTCCCAGCCAGCCTCAGCTACTTAGTGAGATCCTGTTTCAAAATAAAGAATAAAAAATAGGACTGGTGTAGCTCAGAGCTAGAATGTTCCTGGGTTCAATCCCCAGCACTGCAAAAAAAAAAAAAAAAAAAAGAACTAGAGCAGGAGAGAGGGGGTGAGGCCTAGCAGAGGGATTGCCTTGAATAGGAGCTAGAATAGATGATTCTATTCTAAGACAGAGAATGCAGACTGGATGCAGGCACGTGTGAAAATTTGAAAGATCTCCTCTAATTGCTTCTGTGTTTGAAGTAAAGCAGGTAACAAGGTCATTGTCCAAGAAGATGAAGGAAGAGGAATTAAAGGAAGCAGGGCAGAAAGGAGATAGAAAATCGTCTAGGAGAGTAGAGTGAGAGGACTAGGAACAGGACCGACTGCTGGAGATGCTGTGGCTCCCCAGACGGCCTGAGTGTGCAGGGAGCCTCCTAAGCTGACCACTACGCTTTCTTCCTGCTCCTCTGCTTAGAGGAGAGTTGCGGGCTCTAGCAGATGCTGCTTGCTCTGTAGTCCCGCCACGGAAGGGAAGGTTGCTGCTTCAGGCAGCTTCCTGAAAATTATCCCGTGGTTCCTGCCACGGAAGCTCGTTGCTCTAGGCAGATTCCTGAGAATAGTCGTCTCACATGAAAATGAAACAAAGTCAGATATAATAATTTGGAGAGAATTATATTTAATATCTGGGGGGGTCAGGGAGGAGATAGATGACAATTCTCCTGGCCTTCTGCAGCCAGCATCCCTTTTTATTATTCAGGGTTTAAACAAAGCAAACAGAAAGGAGGTCACAAACTAAGTCTAGGGAGTGGCAAGGTGAACGTTTCAGGGAGAATAGGAGGTCATCAAAGTCCACCTTTCAGTCCCATCCAGTCCAAGGAAGCTTGTCTGTGCAGACAATTTCCACTTAGCATGTACTGTGCACATGGTTAAGCTGGTCCCAAATGGTGACCTCATCGCATGGGTTAAGATGGCTCCGGACAAAATAGGCATCTCTCTTTCTCAGAGCTACTTCAGCAGGACGGGTGCTCTTGGGTCTCAAGGTAGGATTCGGCTCCTGGTGGGCTAGGTAGTGCCCTTTGAGCCATGTTTATTCATTTCACAATTTTGAGTACTTTACATTTGCCAAAATACAGAAACTGTGTGATTTCACAATGCTTTCTCATCTAACCCTTGGAACAGCTTGAAGCAGAACCTTTGCGTGTGGCAGTGATTCAACGGGTTTACATCTGTCCAGTGGGGGATAGTACTACGAAGGTTCTGCTTTAAATTGATGAAATCCTGTTCATGTTCTATCAATTATGCCACTTCTAGGCCCTCCACAACTTAGTGAGACCCTGTTTCAAAATAAAGAATAAAAAATAGGGCTGGGGGTGTAGCTCAGAGGTAGAATGCCCCTAGGTTCAATCCCCAGTACCACACACACACACACAAATTATGCCACTTCTACCCCATTTTGATAACTACTTACCAAGCATGACTTGTGTTCAGTGCTCTTCCATATACCAAGTGTGGACAGAAGAAACAAAAATCCATGCAACAAATATGTCAGTGCCTAATACATGCCAAGTATTGTTCTAGGCATTGAGGGTTTTAAAAAAAAGTCCCTGCACTCATTAAACAAACACATCAGCTAGTGACAAATGCTGTGAAGAAAATAAAACAGAGGCCAGGTATGGTGGTGCATGCCAGTAATCCCAGTACTTGGCAAGCTGAGACAAGAAGATCGCAGGTTCCAGGACAGCCTCAGCAAGTAATGAGGCTCTCATCAACCTAGTGAGACCCTGTTTCAAAATAAAAATAAAATAGGGCTGGAGATGTAGCTCAGAGGTAGAATGCCCCTGGGTTCAATCCCCAGTAACCAAATAAATAAAATTATAAAACAGAGAGTAGCCTAGGAAGGTCTTTCTAAATATCTACATTTTTTTTTTTTTGCGGTACCGGGGATTGAACCCAGGGGCATTTTGCCTCTGAGCTACACCCCCAGCCCTATTTTTTTATTCTTTATTTTGAAACAGGGTCTTGCTAAGTTGAGGAGGGCCTCACTAAGTAGCTGAGGCTGGCCGTGAACCCGGATCCTCCAGTCTCTGCCTCCCAAGTACTGGGATTACAAGCGTGCACCACCACGCCCGGCTCTAAATATCTACATTTGAGTAGAGGGTTTTTTTTTTTGGTACCAGGGATTGAACCCAGGGGCATTCTATCTCCAAGTTACACCCCCAGCCCTATTTTATTTTTATTATGAAACAGGGTCTCATTAGGTTGATGAGAGTCTCCCTACTTGCTGAGGCTGTCCTCGAACCTGCGATCCTCCTGTTTCAGCTTTCCAAGTACTGGGATTACAGGAGTGTGCCACCACACCTGGCTTGTGGCATTTATTTATTTATTTATTTATTTATTTTTGTGGTACTGGGGATTTAACCCAGCAGCATTCTACCTCTGAGCTACACACCCAGTCCTATTTTTTATTCTTTATTTTGAAACAGGGCCTCTATAAATTGCAGAGGGCCTCACTAAGTAGCTGGGGCTGGCTGCGAACCTGCGATCCTCCTATCTCAGCTTCCCAAGTACTGCGATTACAAGTGTGCACCACCATGCCCGGATTGTGGCATCTTTTTAAAAGCTTAGGGTGAAGCTGGACATGGCAATGCACACTTGTAATCCCAGTATTTAGGAGCCCGAGACAAGAGGATTGTAGGTTTGAGGCCAGCCTCAGCAACTTAGTGAGAACCTGTTTCCAAATAAAAAATGAAACATGAGCTGGGGGTAGAGCTCAGAGGCAGAGTGCCTGGCTTCAATTCCGAGTATCACAAAACAAAGATTCCTCTGACTGATGAGTGGAGAATGAACTATAGAGAGGCAAGAGAGAGATCCGGGGACACAATTAGGAGCATCTTGCAGTGGCGCACAGGCGGTGGGGGCTTGTCCTGGCGTGGCAGTGATGAGAGCCACAGGAGCAATAGGAGGGCTCAAACTTCAGAAGAGTTCTGTGGCAAAGTAAGCTGGATCTGCTGATGAAGTTTTGAGAGCACAGAGCTCCAGGAAAGAGCTTTCCTATAATGGGCAGCAGAGGGGTTGGACAGTAGTTGGGATGAATGTGGGGCAGGGAAGAGTGTTTAAAATGGGAGATTTAGCCGGGTGTGGTGGGGTACATCTGTAATCCCAGTACTTGGAAGGCTGAGACAGGAGGATTGCAAGTTTGAGGCCAGCTTCAGCAATTTATCAAGACTCTCAGCCACCTAGCAAGACCCTTTTTTAAAACAAAAATAAAAATGAGATGGGTGTGGTAGCACATGCTTGTCCTCCCAGTATTTGGGAGGCTAAGACATGAGGATCACAGGTTTCAAGGCTAGCCTTAGCAATTTAGTGGGGCCCTACACAACTTAGCGAGACCCTATTTCAAAACAAAAATAAATAAATAAAACAGGGCTGGGGGGCTGGGCATGGTGGTACACACTTGTAATCCTAGTACTTGGGTGGCTGAGACAGGAGGATCACAGGTTCACGGCCAGCCTCAGCTAATGAGGCCCTCTGCAACTTAGTGAGACCCTGTTTCAAGATAAAGAATAAAAAATAGGGCTGGGGGTGTAGCTTGGAGGTAGAATGCCTCTGGGTTCAATCCCCAGTACCACCAAAAAAAAAAATAATAAAAGTAAATTTTTTTGTTTTGAAACAGGGTCTCTCTAAATTACTAAAGCTAGATTCGAAACTGTGATCCTTCTGTCTCAGCCTACCATGTACTGAGATTACAGGTGTGCACCACCACGCCCAGTGCCAGTCTTTTTTTTATACACTTCAAAAACATTAACACATTGAATCATTATAACAGACCTATAAAATAGGTATTGTTATTATTCTCATTTCTCTGATCAGAAAACTGAATTTGAATCCAGGGGCACTTTACCTCCAAGCTACATCCCCAGCCCCATTTCATTTTTTTATTTTGAAACAGGGTCTCACTAAGTTGCTGAGGGTATCACTAAGTAGTTGAGGCTGGCCTCAAACCTGAGATCCTCTATTCTCAGCCTCCCAAGTACTGGGATTAGCCAGCACCCTGGCTCAGCATGAACTCTTGAACACTGCCCTATGCTACCTTTCAGTCTCCAACCAAAACCATAGAATTGACTACACAAGTTCTCCCGCACAGCAGAGCAGTCCCTAGGTAAGGAGGAAAGCCTTAGGAATCATTCTATTCCCATGGTCAGGCAGCTGCAGCCCAGGCCCCGTCTCCTAATCCACAGTCTCCAACACTTTCTTCCTATACACTGCACAGGGAACATGGGAATAGGGGCCTGTCCTCTCGTTAAGGAGCAATTTTTGTGTGTGTGTGTTGTACTGGGGATGGAACCTAGGGTGTTTTACCTCTGAGCTACAACCCCAGCCCTATTTTATTTTTTTATTTTGAAACAGGGTTTCTCTAGGTTGATGAGAGTCTCACTACTTGCTGAAGCTGTCCTCGGACCTGAGATCCTCCTGTCTCAGCCTCCCAAGAACTGGGATTACAAGCGTGCACCACCACGCCTGGCTAAGGAGCAATCTTATATGCTAAGTGAGGACCTGACCCCAGACTGTGCCTACTGACTCAGATGCCTGCTCCACCCTGACTCTGGCTTTCATCTTGAGCTTGTTCTGTGACCCCTGGAAGACGGCCATGACAAGATCCGGCCCTTTGGGAGCGTGAGAGCTCCACTTGCAGCCCGTCCCTCTGCTTTACCTATCAAATGATCCCTTGCTTACATTCAAAACTGCCATTCCAAGTTTACAGTGAGCTTGGAGCTTGATTCAGTTCAGTTTCATTGCCCACACAGGACTAGACGTTTCTCACTTCTCAGAACACAGCCAGCGCTAATTAGCAACTGGGAGGCCCTCAACTCTGACCCTTCCCTGGAGGGCCCGCTTCTTTCCTGTGTTCCTCTTCTCCTCACCTCTGGGCCTTACACCAATGTTCCACTCCATCATTTGCAGCTCAGAGTTGTGCACTCTCCCTTCTCATGGGGAAGAGGAGGGGAGGCAGGATGGCGTATGGTTTTATTTTTATTTTTTAGACTTTGAGACTGCAGAGAGGGGCATGACAATACCCTTTCTTTTCCTAGTATTTCTCTGAGAATAACCATTTTTATTTCTTTCCTCTTCCAGAAAAGGAAAGTACCCTACACTTGCCCTGTCCAGCTACAACCAGGACATTTATTTTTATTTTTATTTTTTGATACTGGGAATTGAACCCAGAGGCATTCTACCTCTGAGCTACACTCCCAGCCCCCCCTTCTCTTTTTTAAATTTGAAACAGGGTCTCACTAAGTATCAGAGGGCCTCACTAAGTTGCTGAGGCTGGCCTCAAACCTGCGATCCTCCTGTCTCAGCCTCCCACCACATCCAGCTCCTTCATTTTTTTCTTTTTTTTGTGGTGCTGGGGATTGAACCCAGGGGCATTCTACCTCCGACCTACACCCCCAGCCCTTTTTTTATTCTTTATTTTGAAACAGGGTCTCACTAAGTTGTGGAGGGCCTCAGTAAGTAGATGAGGCTGGCCACGAAACTGCAATCCTCCTGTCTCAGCCTCCCAAGTACTGGGATTACAAGTGTGTGCCACCATGCCCATCCTCTCATTTTCTTATATATAAAGCCTTTCCCTCTCCTTAAGAAAAAACAAAAACAAAAAACAAAGAAAGCTTTCTTCAATCCATATTACTTTTCTAAATACCATTAGAAAGAAAAGAAGCAGGCCTAGGACCAAATCTTGAGGAATAACAATATTAAAAGGTCAGGGAGATTTTTTTCAACAAATAGTGTTAGAATAGATTGAACAGCCATATGCAAAATAAAACAAAAGGAAACAAAAAAGTCACACCTTGTACCTTATACAAAAATTAACTAAAAATGGATATAAAACTATAAATCATTTCAGAGAAAACATAGGGAAAAAACCTTTGGAACCCTGGGGTAGGCAAACAATTTCTTAGATACGTCAAAAGCACAACTCATAAAAAATTATAAATTGAAAACTTAAGAACTATTCTTTGAAAGACACTCCTAAAAGAATGAAGGAGCAAGCAGCTGGGCGTGGTGGCGCACGCTTGTAATCCCAGTACTTTGGGAGGCGGAGACCGGAGGATCCAGGTTCGCGGCCAGCCTCAGCTCTCTCTCTCTCTCTCTCTCTCTCTCTCTCCCTCTCTCTCTCTCTTTCTCTCTCTCTCTTTCTCTCTCTCTCTCTACCTAGTGAGGCCCTCCACAACTTCGTGAGACCTGGTTTCAAAATAAAGTATAAAAAATAGGGCCAGGGGTGTGGCGCGGAGGTAGAATGCCCCTGCGTTCAATCCCCGGTACCGCAAAAAAAAAAAAAAAGAATGAAGGAACAAGCTACAAGGCAGGAAGAAAATATTTGCAAATCACATATCTGATAAATAACTTGTATGCATTTTCAAAGAACTTTTGTGTGTTGGGGGGAGGGCACTGGGGATTAAACCCAGCAGAGCTTTACCATTGAGGTCTTTTTATTTTTATTTTTATTTTTATTTAATTTATTTATTTTTTGCGGTACTGGGGATTGAACCCAGGGGCATTCTACTTCCGAACTACACCCCCAGCCCTATTTTTTATTCTTTATTTTGAAACAGGATCTCGCTAAGTTGCGGAGGGCCTCATGAAGTAGCTGAGGCTGCCCCGAACCCAGATCCTCCCATCTCAGCCTCCCAAGTACTGGGATTACAAGCATGTGCCACCATGCCCAGCTTTATTTTTATTTTGAGACAGGGTCTCACTAAGTTGCAGAGTGGCCCCAAACTTGTAATCTTCCTGCCTCGGCCTCCAGAGTAGCTGGGATTCCAGGTGTGTGCCACCACACCCAACATTGAAAGAACTTTTAAATCTGTAATAAGTATACAATTTTTAAATGGACAAAATATTTGAACAGACACTTCACCAAAGAAGATATACAGGTGGAAAGTGAACACATGAAAAGATATATAACAGCCGGGCATGGGCACATGCCTGGAATCCCAGGACTTGGGAGGCTGAGACAGGAGGACCACAGGTTGGAGGCCAGCCTCAGCAAGTAGTGAGACTCAACCTAGCGAGATCCACAATAAAAATAAAATAGGGCTGGGGGTATAGCTCGGAGGTAGAATGCCTCTGGATTCAGTCCCCAGTACCACACACACACACAAAAAGAAAATATATATAACATCATTGCATTAGTTGAGAAATGCAAATTAAGATCATGAGTTACCTTTATATACCTGTCACATAGTTTTTTTTTTTTTTTTAAATAGCCATACCATAGCCGGGTGTAGTGGCGCACACTTGTAATCCCAGTACTTGGGAGGCTGAGATGGGAGGATCACAGGTTCGAAGCCAGCTTTGGCAACTTAGTGAGGCCTCTGCAACTTAGTGAGACCCTGTTTCTAAATAAAAAATAAAATAGAGTGCACGCTTGTAATCCCAGTACTTGGGAGGCTGAGACGGAGGATCCAGGTTCATGGCCAGCCTCAGCTACTTAGTGAGGCCCTCCGCAACTTAGTGAGACCTGTTTCAAAATAAAGAATAAAAAATAGGGCAGGGGGGTGTAGTTTGGAGGTAGAATGCTCCTGGGTTCAATCCCCGTTACTGCAAATAAAATAAAATAGGGCTGGGGGTATAGCTCAGAGGTAGGATGCCTCTGGGTTCTATCCCCAGAACCACAAAAGAGAGAGAGAGAGAGAGAGAGAGAGAGAGAGAGAGAGAAGGGAGATTAGTGTTCAGGAGCAAATGTACCACCTCCCCATCGGGTCCTTTCATCCTCCTTTGTATCACAATAGACTTACAAATAGGTTCTGTGTAAGTCTATTTCTTGTCTCACAAGGTAGTGTTATCTTGGCAAAGCACCTAAGACAGCTGGGCCAGCAGCAACTGGGTGCTGACTCCCTGCTGCCTGCCACTACTAGGGAGCAGGCACCCTATAACTCTAGGCCTGAGGCACCCTGCCCCCTTCTCCTGCTGTGCTTCCTTCTTCTTTTGTTGGTTTTCTCTTCAATGGTGTTACCACAGCAACCACTGTCACCAGAAGAGGGAAGCTAGTGTCACCCTCTCTGCTCCAAGCAGGGAGTTAGAGCTAGTCTTAGGAAGGGTACACTATCCAGTTCCCTCCATACTCTTCGAATCCTCAGGCTCGGTAAAGAGAGATAACAGGTTATTAACAGCAACAATAACCAGGAACAAGGTCACTTGGTTGTACCTGAGCCAACCGTTCCCTGCACTTGCCTGACATAGCTTGGATGATATGCAAATGAAAACCCATGACAACACATTCTAGTCCTGCCAGGATCACTTCGCTTAAATAGACAGGCCCAAGGACTCAGAATCCTGTCCTACAGGCCAGGGCAGAGAAGCCTAAAAAGAGCTTAAGTCCTATGAATTCTACATACAAGCCTTAAAAAAGGCTCCTTTCCTGCCTTCCTATTGCCTTAAATCCTAGGCTTCATAACCTCCCTGCTTGCTCTACAGGTGCAGATGGAAAAGGGGAACAGGAGCTGGTGGGCATGCTTCCAAGGCATGACAAAGGTTTTCCACCCTCTAGCTCCTAGGGATCTTTTATTTTTTTGGTACTGGGTATTGAACCCAGGGGCATTCTACCTCCAAGCTACAGCCCCCACCCTTTTTATTTTTTATTTTGAAACAGAGTCTCACTAAGTTGCTGAGGCTGGCCTTGAACCCACCATCCTCCTGCCTCAGCCTCCCAACTACTGGGATTCTAGGGGTGTGCCACTGCGCCCATCTCTCCTAGGGATCTTTCTATCCCTGCTGACATATCATCCTCCAATGTCAAATGAAGGTCACTGTTGAAGGACCTGGGAGGCCTCTGGGATCCCCCAGTACCCCTGGATGACCCTAAGCTGCTGTTTTTGGAGCACTGTTGGAACTGTTCCAGTCCTCTCAGCGCAGCAACCAGCTGCAGTCCTCCAACAGCTTCAGAAAAATGTGCTCAAGGTCACCCTCAAGATAATAACAGAAAAAGAACCAGGAACCCTTCCCCCAGGTTCTGCCTACACACACTCAGAATAGGTAGGACCTAACCCACATGCCTTAGATCTTAGATGCTTCCTATGACAATGACAGAACCGCACATAACCCTTGCTCCCAAACCTGTGGGGGTCCCTCTCCCTTCAGCCACCCCACCCGGTTCCTGGAATAGCAGTACCCCACTGGAGACAGAGGCAGAAGTCCCAGGTCATGCCAGCACATGACACGGGGTGAGTCAACCCTGGCCAGTCCCCCAGCACGGGCTGCCACTGTTTAATGAGTGTGCTTGTGGTGTTCTGCACACAGCTTGGAGCTGTGCCTCTACCCCATACTGGGGTAGGGGTGGGGGAGAGAAAGAGGTGCCAAAGCATCATTTATTACTATAATCTTCTCTGTGCATCCCACCCATGGTGTCAATGTCCTAAAATAAACGTATTAATCCCCTCCAAGCCCACAAAGCAAACACTCAGCTGGAGGGCTCTGTGTGGGTGGGAGGCAGTACCAAGGACAACAGATCCGCAAATGGCACCTCTTTTCCCTGGGAGGGGGTTGGGAAGCCTAGGTAGGCATCCCTGGGGGGGTTCAGAAATCAGGCTTCTGTGAGCCTGAGCAATGGGGAGAATGTGAAAAGTTCTAGGCTCACGGGACCTTGTTCATAGGCACCTCGAAGGGAAGCAAGTCTCTCGAAAAAAGTGGTTTTGAATCTGCTTCTGATTTACCTTACTCTTCAACTAAAATAATTCTGGGGCAAGTTGAGCTACTTTGGGCAGCAGGTCTAGAGTAGAGACTTAGAAAATGATGCACTTCTCGGGCCGGGCGTGGTGGCGCACGCTTGTAATCCCAGTACTTTGGGAGGCGGAGACCGGAGGATCCGGGTTCGCGGCCAGCCTCAGCT
>PVJS01054884.1:0-12820 GCA_004027185.1 Glis glis | reverse complement strand
GGGCCTCACTAAGCAGAGAGAGAGAGAGAGAGAGAGAGAGAGAGAGAGACAGGGAGAGAAGAGAGAGAGAGAGCTGAGGCTGGCCGCGAACCCGGATCCTCCGGTCTCCGCCTCCCAAAGTACTGGGATTACAAGTGTGCGCCACCACGCCTGGCTTAATTTAGACACTTTTAAAAGTTTTGGTAACAAATCACAAAAAGAGAAGAAACATATTACAAATCAATTTATCAAAGTTACTTACTAAAGAATATTGGTATCAGCCGGCATGGTGACACACGCCTGTAATCCCAGTACTTGGGAGGCTGAGACAGGAGGATCGCAGGCTTGAAGCCAGCCTCAGCAACTTAGTAAGAGCCTCAGCAACTTCATGAGACCCTGTTTCAAAATCAAAAGGGCTGGGGTGTAGCTTGGAGGCAGAATGCCCCTGGTTGGAGTTGAGGTGTCTTCTCTAGGGCCACAGTGTCACAGTGAGAAAGCACAATGTCATGTATTCAGTAGAAGTCACACTTCCACTTTGGAATTGGGACCTTTTCCTGGGCTAGCCATTTGCAGTCCAACAGTCCTTGTGATGCTGTGCAGAGGCAGCAAGCCACAGCTCCGATCACACAGTCACAGAGGTGAAGAGGTGTCACTGTCCCGTGTACTGTGCTGCGTAAACTAAAGGCAGGCCGGGTGTATCGATGCACCTTGACTTCCAGTATTTTCAATTGACGATGGGTTATGGAGGCGTGACTTCATGGGAAGTCGAGGCCTCCGCGCTGGGATGCTCACAGATGTGAAGACTGTGGCCTTGCTGTCCTCCCCTCTGTCCAGTACTACTCCTTCAACTGTCACTGCCATCGCCACCATGTCTGAAGCAGTCTCTGATCTCAACAGTCAGAAGTGTCCTCTCTTCTGTGAATTTCCATACCCTATTGTTTGAACTTTTCTCACTCAACTTCTTCACTCTGTTTTGTTTTATGGTGATTTGTGTACACATATAGTAGGCTCCTTAATCACAAGAACTCTGTGTCTTTTTGTCTCTCATATTGCCTAAAACACTGGCTTCCATAAATGTATGCTGACTCACTAAATGGATACTTCAGAAGACTACAGGAGACATATTTTAAAGAAAAAAACATGTTTCGATCTGTCACTATTAAAACTAGAATACCAAATGTTTCAAAGCAATGATATGTTACTCTTTAAGACAGCTCCATTTTATCCTTTGACAACCAAGTATTTTCTCTTCTCACAGAGTTCCTCAAACTTACCTCAAACAGGCGTAAGTCAGCAGGAACTCGGTCCCCAACAGAAAGGCAAACGGTGTCCCCCGGGACCAGGTCTCGGGCGAGGGTGTGCTCCAGCTTCCCTTCACGCACGCTGCAGGAGGAACGAGAAAAAAGCCACGCCACTTACCTAGAAAATCATTTCAGTGGGCCTCGCTCGGGGAACACACTCTACTCTTGCCACTTCCAAGGAGAGAGTGGAATATAAGACTAAGAAAAGGACCGTTAGTGTGCTCTTAGTAATAAAAGCACTTCAGATACAGGAGCTGTTCACATAAAAGGTGAACCCTCGAGCACCTTCCCCGTCACGCGGGGCTGTCTCACTGTACTTCTCCATCACTACTCACTCTGAACAGTGCTCGCCACATACACATACACACACAAGCATCCCCTGAACAAAACACTGTCTCAAGAATATCAAAACAAGAACTTTAATAGTACAATGTTTGCTACACTGATGAGAGCAGAATTTCATGTTGAATTAAGTTCCTTTCTTGTGTTCAAAGTTGGGGCCACAATGTATACTGTACAAGAAACATTTGAGTTCTATTTTAAAGAGGTCAAAATCCCCTTCAGAAAAAAAGGATCATACCAATGGCATTCTGGTGGCACAAGCTTACTCAGCTCTTCAAGAGATTTTTCTGAACGATATTCCTATTAAAAAAAAGCATAACTTAATATTAACAAAAACACTTATAAATACAAATATGTATGTTGCTATAAATATACTCCACTTAAATATTAATCTCAAACACTATTTCAAAATTTCTCCCAATTTTTACCTTTTCCTTCACCTGTACTTTTATTCCTACCTATAAAAACTTGTCCCACATTTTGAAGGTTGAATGATAGTAATCAAATAATTCTTATTTTTTTTGCGGTACCGGGGATTGAACCTAGAGGCGTTCTACCTCCGAACTACACCCCCGGCCCTATTTTTTTTTTATACTTTATTTTGAAACCACGTCTCACGAAGTTGCGGAGGGCCTCACTAAGTAGAGAGAGAGAGAGAGATAGAGAGAGCTGAGGCTGGCCGTGAACCCGGATCCTCTGGTCTCTGGTCTCCGCCTCCCAAAGTACTGGGATTACAAGCGTGCGCCACCACGCCCGGCAAATAATTCTGGTAATTAAATATTACCAATTTTGCATTTTAATATTCAGTATGCAAACCTAAGGTTATTTAGAAGAAAATGAAAACTGATTAGTGTATCTAAAGAGTATATAATTTTGAGTCATTAGAAGTTAAGATCATTGAGCCTTATAATTAAGATAATGTTACATTTGCTGTTTAATGACCAAAGAAGTTAAGACACTTTTTATGTGTACGTAACATTCACGTGTGACCACGCTAACGCCGATGCTTTCTGAGATAAAGGGTGCTTAGAAGGAGCAGATAAGCAAGGAGTGGAGATGTGGCTGACCTACACAACAGACACTCTTCCCATCTATCTGAATTTTACAAAAGGGGAAGTTCTCAGGAGCCGAACCCTGTGCTGCTCAGACTTCTTCCACCCACATAACCAACAGCCGAGGGTCACAGACACCCTTCCCCTCACTCTGCTATCTAGTCCACATGTCCATCAGCAGCTGGGTTCACACGATACCCCTGCTGTCTCTGCCCTGTGTCTCCCCTAAGCACACCGATCTCCTGACCTGAGGTGAGAGAGAGGGGCGAACCTCAGGAGTGAAAGGTGAGGAGCTTGGAAATGGCTGCAGCGCTAGTACAAGTCAAAACTTCACGTTCATCACACACGACTTCAGGTGAAAATGCAAAGCTGTGTGAAAACCACAAGACCTCTGCCCAATACACCAAGGATGGTAAACAGTTTTGAAGTTTTATCCAAAAATTCCAAGAAAGGCCAAAAAAGGTGACAATATTCACCAATCCTAGAACCCAGTAATAAATGACAGAGAAGCTGCAAGTCTGTGCTTATCTTTCCAAAGTTATTAGAAAGCAGTATCATTATATGACTATTTGTATGGGGGGGAGAGTAAAATGGTGTGGGAATGGGGATTAGAAAGAGATGGGGGAAAGCAGGCATATAAGAATATAAAAAGCATTTTTCTAAAGCACAGATAAAAGTACTAAATAATAAAGCATTAAGATTTCTAACAAAGCATTAGGGGAGGTTCAGTTGATAGTAAATACAATCTTTTTAGAGGAAGTTTTTAATTTCTTTTACAGAGTTATTGTGCTAGTTTCATCGACAGTTTTGGAACACGGGGCCACATCTGCAAAAGAAAACTAGCAATTAGGAACTGGGCTATTCATAATATTTTTATCCTTTTTTGAGTCTTCCATCAAATGAACTCATCATAAAGCTGTTTATCAGTCAGTCATGGTCCTGCATTTAAAATATGTTAGATGCTATCTCTGTATAAAATTCCATACCAACTTATGTTAAAATTACAAATTTGTATGGTATTTTGAGGGTAAGGGCTCTTTATTTGCCAAGGAAAATAAGTTACTAAGATCTTCCGCACAGTGATAGTATCTGCAGGAAGTCTTCTAAAGAGGGGTGCTCCGCAGGTCCATTATTAAAGATGCGGGGGCCCACTCATAGCTGACCTGAATGATGCGCAGGCTGAACAGCTGTGCGTGACTAGCCGCTCCACCCGCCCAGGACAGCTTTCATCTACTCTAAAGCGGCAGCTCCTCCTGAAAAAACTGGTCTACCAATGGAGCAAAATGGGCAAAATAGATTACTCACCTGAACAAAGGCAACCGTAACGACGATAAGTATTGCCTAAATAAAAGAAAGAAACAGACTTTCAAATCAGATATTAACAGAAACGACTGCTAGCCACATCTTACTTTTCTGACTCTGCGCGCTCCCCCAGGCTAGCAGACGTTAAACACTCAGGGGAGCTAGAGAGGAAAGCAGGACTTGGCGTGAGGGGAACAATCGGACAGTTGCTAGTGGCAGCTGCCCCCGGAACAGCTTCTCACCCTTCCTAACCTTAGAGCCCTTCCGCTCTCACAAACTGAGGACCAGCTCTTGCGTAGGAGGGGTATAGCTGCTATGTCCTTCTTTAATTACTTTCACAATTAGTTTTAATTTCTACTTTCTAATCTGTCTTAAAATTTTTTTAAACTGTTACATACTAATATAAATAACTTTTCTGAAAAATATTTTCCAAAAGAAGTGTGAGAACAGTGGCAGTGTTTTACTTATTTAATGTCTGACTTAATAGACAGCTGGTATTCAATCAACTGTAATATATTATCCCCATAGAAGCAACATAAGGAGCTTTTAAGCTGAAATATGAAGACAATCAAGCCTCATACAGAAAACAATTGGAAACGGGAGGGGTATTTTAACAGCTTTTCCAAATTTTTATGGATATTCTTCTTAGCTACTACCCTAAAACTCAGTGAGTACTAGTTATTTGAAGGCGATTTGCAATGTCGAATTTAAAATTATGAAAGAACTTTTCATAATCTGTTATATTACAACTGGTGATCTATCTTGCCTTTTCAATCAATCGTCTACCACTGAAGACTTGGCAAGCTCACGCACTAGGCATCTGGAAAAGAGTGGCTCACTTGGCACTCAAATCTTCTAAATGCTGACACACTTGTGGAACTCACTGCTGATCTCATGAATGTCTTAAACATTAGGAAACAATTCAGAGCTCATGGTAGTACATAAATATTTACCAGAACTGCTTGAAAGTCTAGACTGTATCGTTAGCAACATTATCAAGTTAAAGGCGAATTCGCCTCACAACAATGGCCATGCCTTGAAACAAGCATTGTACTTCAGTATGCACAAGTGTTTTATACATACTTCCCAATTCATTACAGATTTTTTAAAGGTATGTACTCAAGATTTAATAAAATTAATTTTTACTGCTCAACAACATTCTCAAGATAAACAGTAAAAGAAAACGATGACTACTAGTGCAGTTTGGGACCACTGCTTTGATTTGTGCCAGTAAGGCTCTAACAGTTTTATATGACATTATGCAAAATTTTGTGCCACCGATACAAAAATCTACAGCAAAAAAAAAAAAAAGTTTTACTATGATTCGAACAGTCGTGACCTCACAAACCCCTGAACAAGTCTCGGGGACACCTGGACACCCACGTGCACTGGGTCAAGGCCCGCGGCTCTGCATTACTGTCTACTGCGCTCTCATCCTAACAGTGTCTGCTGTAATGAGTGTCTGCACGTGCTAGAGTTCTCACGCTGTAGTGAAACATGCTCAAAAAATGATTATTCAATAAAGCTAGAATAACCTCACCGGAAAGAACAAAACTGGACACAGTACATAGTGTGGAATGCTAAAGAATACTTGTAATCTCAGAGGTCAGGCTTTGGTTCACAATTAGTCCAAACACTTTCAATTGGAAAGGAAAACAAATTTCTTAAATGTAACTGGAAAAACATGATAAGGTATTTCCTATCTAAGAAATTATCAGATTGTTAAGTCATTTTCGTGGGTGCCAAACACAGACCTTTGGACATTACTCAATGTTACTACCACTGAAGGGCACAGTGGCACCCGCCTGAAGACCCAGCAGCTACTCTGCAGGAGCCCACAAGTCCAAGGCCAGCCTGTGCAACATGGGGAAACTGTCACAAAAACAAACAGGGATTACCACAACTAAAAGTAGATTTGGATATTAACCAAAAACCCTAAAATCATTCCTTAATTCATTTTCCAAAATAAAAACGATCCAACTTTATAGTTAATCAACAGATTAAAAAATATATGTTTTCTTACCACAGTGATACTGACAGCATCATCAAACTGATGCATTAAAACACTGATGACGGCAGAAGCCAGAAGCAGCATGATGAGGGGGTTTTTAAACTGAAAGTAAAAACAAACCACAATTCAACACTGTTAAGTATGAGTCCTGTTCTGTCTCAGCAGAGGCTTTGAAAAAAACTCAGACATAATGAGAAAACCAGAGTCTACATTTGGTTTATTTTATGTATCTATTCAATTAACCAAAAGGGGAGGAGGTTATATTTAACTAAATATAAAAGCTTCAAGCCAGGTGTGGTGGCACAGGCCTGAAATCCCAGTACTTAGGAATCTGGGACAGGAGGATCGCAGGTTCGAAGACAGCCTCAACAACATAACAAGACTCTCAGCAACCTAGTGAGACCCTGTTTCAAAACAAAAAAAGAAAAAATTAAAAAGGGCTGGAGGCGTAGCTCAGAGGTAGAAAGCCCCTGGGTTCAATCCCCAGCACCACAAAAATAAATAAATATTTTAAAAGCTTCAAAATAACTCCTTTTCAGAAAAAGAGAAAACTAAATATGAATATTAAAAACAAAGAATTTACCAATCCCTTATAGTATGCATGTATTTTTAATAGTTTAAATAAACATAGCTGTTCTAAACTTCTACTGAAGCTAGAAAAGGCTAGAAATCATTTTCAAGCTAAAGATTTAGGCTAAACATGAATTAGACCTAAATTATGAGATTCAAACATTTCTCAAATAGGTAAATTAGATGACAGTTCTGTGGTTGAGTCATGTATCACAGGAGTAACCCCCAGAGACAGCTAGAGACAGAACAGTAAGGGCCTCTCCACAGAAGAAACTGAACGCTTTCCTCAAGGTTAGCTTTCTTGTATCTACCGACAGAGGGAATAGTATCTGAAGAAACAGGCCTCTAGCACAGTGGTCCACACCTATAATCCCAGCAACTCGAGAGGCTGACACACTAGGATCGCAAATTCCAGACCAGTCTGGGCAACTCTGCAAGACCCTGTTTCAAGATACAAGGGCTGGGGGGATGCAGCTCAGTGGCACAGCACCCCTGGCTTAAATCCCCAGCTCGCTCCCCAAAAACAGAAACAGGACCATACTGCTGCCAACCCAAACAGGCAGCAAGAACAGGTAGACGTCAGCCATCATACTTTGGGCAAAGGCCTAGTCTTTCCCCCTAAAAAGCTGCACCATGGCACTGGCTCCGCACGGCACCCGACAGTGGCCGGCACCTGGCAGGTGTTCACAGCACAACAAATTGTGTTCTCTGAAAGGAGACGTGACGACTGTGCTGAGCTCAACTGACATTCCTGTTAGTTGCTGCTGGTGCTTAACTACGTGACAGGTGCTGCTGGGCTCTCACACGACTCCCCAGAGGCTCTGCAAACAGGACCAAGGAAAAATCACAGTACCTAGGGATAAGTCAAAGCATTACAGCCTACAAATCCACAGCAAACGCTGTTAGTACTTTCTCACGTTTTACCTACATGAAAAAGCGGTAAACATGAGGACGCAATTATGTAGTGTTTATGCACAGGATTTCACAAAATAAGACATACACACAAGGTTCTTTTAATTCCTAAAATTTTTGTTTTGCTACTCTAAACAAACTCATCTGCAAAGTTAAGACTAGTAAATATGGCTCATTAGCAGTAAGAGCCCTTTATAAAAGTTAAACATAGGGCCCTTTTACAAAAGAACTTGCAGGTTAGAGGGCACAGAGATTATTAAAAAGAACTTACTTGTTTAGCAAACCCACCCTACTAGTTGAAGTTGGCCACAAGGTCTTATAATTTTTTACACTAACGAAATTGTTGCTAAGATAAGAAGAAATTCTACAGTCTTTCCTCAAAGATTAGAATAATAGTTATAAACAGCCCCATCTACTGGAGCTCGCTATCACCTAAGGTTATCACCATTTTATAATGGTGAGGATAAATAAGGGAGATCACATAGGTGGTAAGAAATAAAGGTGTCATTCGTGCCCAGGCATCAGAATTTAAATCACTGACCTTAACTAATGTTCTAAGCTGACCATGAATGTCTTAAAAAAATATTAGCATTTCTCTAATTTAAAAAAAGTTCAGTATCTACAAGGGAAACTACTGTCAATATTGTCACCTCTGTGTGATCTACTAATATAGAAAATGCCATCCTTCAAAAGTTACAAACTAAAAATTACAGGAATTTCAACAGAACAGTAAGCCCTAACAAAAATATGGAAATTTTTAGGTTAAACAAAAAAGTAAAAACTGATTTCCTTTCTCCATAAATAACCTCACAAAAGTAAACAACTATATTTAAAAGTTCGTGTAAATTACACAGCAGAGAAGGCAATAAAGGTGCCTTACCTGAGAAAGATACTTCTTCCATAGGGGCTCATCTTCACTGATCTCAAACTCATTCCAGCCATGGAAGGCTCGCCTATGGCCCACCTCACACTTGTTTAGACCATTCTGAAGATCAGCCTATTAAGAGTTCACACACAAGGTTATTCAAAACATTAGCAAGAACCGAAGGAAACAGGAATGAGTCCATCATGTATGACCACATTTACAGGAAGCGCTGTGTGGCAACACTGCGACACCAAGAGCCAAGTCTATGGTGACAGGAAGCTTCTAGGGCTTACCTGGCCCGGCAGCAACACGCTCAAGAGGAGTGGTTACAAAGGGACATACGGGAGCCTTTTAGAGTGATTAAAATATTCTGCATCTTAATTGTGGTGGTGGTCACATTTGCCAAAATGCATATTATATACTTCGAACCCATGTGTTAAATTATACCTCAATAAAATTGATATTTTAAAAATGTAAGCAACAAGATGAGGTCTGTCTGACAAATTTGTGTTTTTCTAGGGGGAAAAAGAAGTAATATGAAACAGCCATAATACTTAAGAGAATGCAAAATATCACTACATTTTAATCAGCCTTTTATGTTCGTTTTTACTGTTGTTTTCTAAAATTAGATTCTCCAAAAGAGGGCTGTAAATGCCTTCCTTGTTCACTGAGGCTATCAAAACCCTGAGGTTAGTCTGACTTTTTGCTCTTGGATTCTATAATTATTTCAGGCTGGAAATGTGTGCTTCCTAAATTATTCTAAGTAATGAAGTTAAGATGAACTTGTTCCTGGGACATTATAACACCATCTATGATAACACCATCAAGGATAACACCGCATAGATGCCTCAGTTACTATCTCTCATGATTTTCTATTGTAACTATCATTTAAAAAATGAAATCACCTACAAACCCAAAATAAGCAGTTTCGCTGGCCAGAAGCTTTTTAATAGGGTTCAATAATCAAGCCTTTCAAAACTTAAACATATTTAAAATAAGTAGTTTTAAAACAGAGTATAAACAAACAGACACCCTCAAAAACAAAACGATAGGAGGGGCCGGGCGTGGTGGCGCACACTTTGGGAGGTGGAGACCAGAGGATCCGGGTTCGCAGCCAGCCTCAGCTTGCGCTCTCTCTCTCTCTCTCTCTACTTAGTGAGGCACTCTGCGACTTCGTGAGACCCGGTTTCAAAATAAAGGATAAAAAATAGGGCCGGGGTGTAGCGCGGAGGTAGAGCGCCCCGGGTTCAATCCACAGTACCGCAAAAAAAAAAAAAAAGAGGGGCTGGGGCCATGGCTTAGCTCAACTGCAGACCCCTGCTGGTTTGCAAGAAGCCTGGGGGCGCGCCCCCAGGGGGGCTGGGGCGGACACCAATGTATCTAATGCCACAATCAACATCCTGAATGTCTGAAAGTAAAGCTAAAAAATACTCTTTTCTTTATGTTTCAATAGATGTATTCTTTAAAACTAGAGAATAGATTACATAAGCAACTAAAATTTGTTCGCAGCTCTGAACCTGTACTTAGCTCTTACTTCACCTTACAAAACCCTTGTAAAAATAAATTCTTAACACTACTTACGCCACTAATTAAATTATTTTCCTAATCCAACTAACACTAACAGTTCCTGGCAACATTCGTGATCTAGAGCTGCGCTGTCCCATCAGGTCGCCACTCGCTACATGCAGCTATTTAAATGAATTAAACTTAAGTTCAGTCCCTCCACCGCACTGGCCACATTTCAAGTCATATAATCGTGTTTAATTCAGGTTTAGCCACATCGCAAGCGTTAACAGTCATGTTTTACTTGGGACTGCTCTGCTGGGGCGCAGAAGAGCATTTCTGTCACTGAGGACAACTCCCTGCCCTGGACAGCGTGACTGACAGCGACCAAGTGACTGACCGTGCACTGTCTCCTCCCTTCCTCCCGCCAGCCACTTACTTGGAGAATGCCTGCAACTTCACTGACTGGTAATTCACTTGCTTTTTTTGATGTCAACACAGGAATCATTGTCTCATTTTCACCATTAGGTATTTTTTGAAAACGTGCAACCTAAGAAATAAAACCAAAGGAAAAACATTTGAGTATACTAAACAACTGTAAGGCAGTCTAGAATAACAAATGAAAACACAAATGTTCACAACTTATTTTCCACAATTACAACAAAATTTTCAGATTAATAATGAGTATGTAATCCTAGTAATACACCTTTATATTAACAAGCTATTTTTCTTGAAAGCATATTTCAAAAATTAAGCCAGTAGTGCCAGCTAGAACATGAACTCTTCACACTAAACAAAAGCGCTGCTATTAACTCCCCAACATTAGGAGTAAGAGTAAAACAGATGTCCCGTATCTCAGGCCCTGATGATTACAGTCATAATCCCCTCAGCTCATGGTGTTTAGCTCTAGGAACGAGGCACAGCTAAGCGCTCTCCACTTTTGTTACTACCCTCGGGCAGCTCGTTTTTCTACCCAGAAAGGACACCTGGCACCACGACAGCAAGTCAGACCTCAAGAGCTATTCGCAAACTAAGAAGAGAATGAGAAGCCAGAGACCAGACCAGCAGAAGGACGCACAGGTTAGTTAAGAAGTAACGTGCAGAGTAAATCGCAAAAAAAAATGGTGGTAATCAGGATGCCTACTTGATGCAGTTTCTTAGCAATTATCTACAGAAAAGTAGTTAACGTAATTCTAGAAATAAATCTCTAATTCAGACTTGCCTCTGTCCTGAGATTCCTTATAGGTAAAAAGCAGGAGAAAGGGAGAGAAAAGCTCCCACTATGAAACTGTAGAGCAGAAACACCTCAGGGGCCACACATGCACCTGATTAACCACGCTGGAGCCAAAACGATCCTACAGCCAAGATCAAAATTCTAAGCCTCCAGACTGAACAGTTTCAAGCTGGGATGATATGTGTAGGATAAAATACTCCCCTAAAAATTTTAAGCAAATAAGATCAAAGAAAAATAACTGAAGATTGTATTTCTACTAAAGTGTCAGTATAGAGGCACAAAGAATCTTTCAGTATACTACCCCCCCAAAAGGTAAATAGCTGAGGGGGAAAAAAGGGATTTCCCCAGGGTGATCAAGTTTCTGGAACCAAATACGAATTTTCTAATTTCATTTATTAAAAAGGCATTGCTGACTGCTTTAAATGCCTTAAAGCAAACAGCAATGGTATTTTCCATTTTTAATAAGGTATTAGTGGCTAAAATTTCTGAGGGAATTACAGATTACCTTTCATGCAGTCTTGAAATTACTTTGTAGCATATTTTATATAGTTTAAAATTTTTAAGATTTAAGAGAAAAATTGGGAATTTTACAAGCTGTCCATATGTTTTAGAGTCACCGAAATGTCCTTATTTCAGATCTATGAAACAAACTAAAAAAGAAGATAGGATTCACCGAAGCATTTCTAAGTTAAACACTCAAGAAAATGTAGTGACTTCAAACAATGAGAACTAATGCACCTGACATTCTGCCTGGTAAGATCATAAAGCAAGTAAGAGAGTTCAAGTGTTTATACTGCTTACAGGGACAAGGAGACGAATAAAAACCTTTTATTTCTAGGATCCATTTTATTCATACATAAAATGGGGATAAGAGTGCCTAAACAGAGTGAAGGATTAAATCCATTAACATACCATCTGACCCACCAGTAATAAGAGTTTGTATGACAACAATTTTTCTCCTGAGAATTACTTAATATTTATATGTACATACTCAATAGTACAATTAGCTCAAGTAGGTCAATAAAGAATTAAATACTAATCAAGGACATTAAAGTCAGATTTACAATAATTTTTCTATTAAAATATGCTTTCTATAATTAAGATATCAGCTGGAGGTGTAGCTCAGTGGTGGAGTACATAACTAGCATGCACAACACCCCCCCCTCCAAAAAAAGAGAAAGAGAAAGATGGTGAAAATTGCTAACTCTGGTAACCAAATATGCAGTAAGAAAGTCTTACTCATAAAATTTTCCAGTAATCTTTTGGTAGCTGGCACATAAACAGGTCTACATTGGAATATACTTCACACAAAACTGTTCAGAGCATTCCACAGAGCCGAGACAGGGAAAATCTCGAGAGATGGAAACGAGACCATTTCATTTAGTAAAGACTCTACGGAGACCCAAAGTGAACTCTAAATATACAAAGGGCGTGTGGAAATGTCCTCCGACTGCAACCACACGACTGTCTCGAGTGTGTGCAAGCAGAGTACTAGCAAGCAATGGGAAGGCAAATCATCCAGTCCTGCGTGGGATGCCAGGCCACATTTGACTTTATCTTTCGCAGGGCATAAAGAGTGCACTCAGAAGCAGTGGGAATTTATTGATGAAGGAACCAAGTGTGTGAGCTGGTGTGCAGTCACTGTCCTCTGGTGGTGTGTGAGCTGGTGTGCAGTCACTGTCCTCTGGTGGTGTGTGAGCTGGTGTGCAGTCACTGTCCTCTGGTGGTGTGTGAGCTGGTGTGCAGTCA
>PVJS01054883.1:0-12821 GCA_004027185.1 Glis glis | reverse complement strand
GCAGATGCGCTTTCCTCGGAACGAGTCGCACACTCTCTACGCGGCTTCTCCCTCTTTATCTAAGTCCACACCTATCAGAATCCTGCTGCCTACATTCAGGGCAGGGCTTTCTCTTTAATCTGCTGTTACACACCCAAAATCACATAATCTTGGGTGTGTCATGATCAGGTCAAGTTGACAACTTAGATTAACTATCACACATTTCATATTAATTTTTTTCTCAGATATCTGATCACTTTAAGAGTTGGAGAACTAGAATACTGATAGGAAGACCTATGCAGTTGATGGTGGTTTTAACAAAAAATGAGAAGACCTGTAAATGAACTTAGCTGGCCTATTTATTGGGAAAATTCCTGCTGTAGTTATCCTTAGAATTTTCTTCTTGAGATACCTATTTCAGCCTCCTGACTTCCTTCTGGGAGCTAGAGGGGAACAACTGGGAATCTCAGCATTTAGTTTGCAAACATTTCTTTAATTCTGTGCTTTGGTGGTACCCTCATCCTTCATTGGGTCTAATGGTGGCTCCCATACCCTTTATTTTACCTTCTCCATAGGAAATAAACTAGACTTCTTATAGGGTAGGGGAGTCATGGTCGCTCAGTGGCATGGAGAACAATAGAGGATCAAGGGACTTAGTTGCTTCTTAAATCACTGTCAACTAATCCTTTAACCCCTTCTCCACTAACAAAGATAATTTATGCACCAGTTCCCAAGTGTTTTACGATTCTCAGTGTACATCAAGTTGTATCTCAGTTTTCCTTAAGGATAGCTTAAAATTCAGACATCTTGAGTTTTTGAGGTCCAATTACTTCTTGCCTGTTTACTTTATAGCTTCTAAGAGTTTGTTGCTATTGTCTTCTCTCTGAGGTACTCTTGTGGTTTTTTTACACTCTAAACCAATCTCTTGACTCTAGTTTCAAAACGGAGAGAAATTAGATGCATGTTTAGCCCACCCTTTTATCAGAACCTCCAGTGTAAAAATTATTCATGTGCATGTTAAAAAATTAGAGTGCTTTGCAAGGCCATAAAATAAAGAATAAAAAGCCTCCCTGTGCCAACTCCCCATACCTAACACCCAGATGTAACCAGAGTAGATTATATATGTGCCCTTCTGGAAACTTTTATTTGTAGAGAATAATGTATATCATTTAAAGAATCACAAAGAAAATGTTATCTAAAGACATATAAGTATTTATGGTATAGTATATAAGCATACTGTGTATATTCCATATATATTGAAATTATAGGGTTCCTTATCAATATATATCCAGGTGTTTTAATTTTTAAACTGTTTTATAGTATTACATTGTTTTGAGTTTTTCCTAATAAGGTCCCAATTGATAGATATTTTCCTTTTATATTATTAAACAATGATGCTATAAATATTCAGATATACACATCTTTCCATTATTTGGAATAGTATAATTTCACATAAGTTTTTTTGTGGGGGTGGTACTGGGGATTGAACCCACAGGTGTTCTACCTCTGAGATACACCCCAGCCCTATTTGTTGTTGTTGTTGTTTGAAACAGGGTCTCACTGAGTTGCTGAGGGTCTTGCCAAGTTGGTGAGACTAGCCTCAAACCTGTGATCTTCCTGTCTCCGACTCCCAAGTCCTGGTATAACAGGCCTGTGCCACCATGCCCAGCTAATTTCAGATAAATTTTTAAAAGTGGAATTGCTAGTCAAATGATATGGGCATTTTTTAAATGATGAAGATATGCCAAGCTACTTTTCAAAAAGGTTACACTTATACTAATAGTATATAAAAGTCTTTTTTTTATATTTACCTTGTGTGACATGGTTGTTATCAAGCTTTCAAATCTTTGACATTCTGGTAAGTGACAAATGCTACCTTATAATTTTTATTTGCTTGCCTTTATGTATAAAGTTAATCATGTGTTTGTTGGACATGCTCTTATTAGCTATTATTTGTTTTGCCATAATTTGTTGGATTATTCACCTTTTTCATGTCAATTGATAAGAGCCTATTATATTTGGGAGAAATTTGTTTCTTTCTCATATACCTTGCAGATATTTCCCTCAGAAATGTCCTTCATATTTTTGATATTGACCATATAGCAAAAAATGTGGTAAACAATGTATTTTAAAATAAAAAAATAGCTGGGCGTGGTGGCGCACGCTTGTAATCCCAGTACTTGGGAGGCTGAGACTGGAGGATCTGGGTTTGCGGCCAGCCTCAGCTGCTTAGTGAGGCCTCCACAACTTAGTGAGACCCTGTTTCAAAATAAAGAATAAAAATAGGGCTGGGGGTGTACCTCAGAGGTAGAATGCCCCTGGGTTCAATCCCCGGTACAACAAAAATAAATTAAAAAATAAATAAAAATTAAAAAATAGCTGGGTGTGGTGGCACACGCTTGTAATCCCAGTACTTGGAAGTCTGAGTCTGGAGGATCCGGGTTCGCGGCCAGCCTCAGCTACTTAGTGAGGCCTCCACAACTTAGTGAGACCCTGTTTCAAAATAAAGAATAAAAAATAGGACTGGGGGTGTAGCCTGGAGGTAGAATGCCCTTGGGGGTTCAGTCCCCAGTACCACCAAAAAAAAAAAAAAAAAATAAATAAATAAATGAATTAAATACTAAACAAGTATTGGCTTTATTATCCCTTGCTCAAATTATTTTTCTATAGCTTTGAAATATTATACAGTGTTTAACTTCATTTAGAAAGTATCACTGGCAATTTATGTCAGCTAACTAGTTCTGAAATTTTTCTTTATTTCTGATTCTAACTTTTAAGAGGTCATTAATTAAATCTCATTTGCATGTACCTTATGCTTTGTAGATAAAAAAAAATTTTTTACTTTCAGTGTTCTACCCAAGAATTCTTCTTGATTGTCAAAACCCTGTATCATCTGAAGTCAGAATTTCAAGCCTTAATGCCTGCTGCTAATTCCCACGTTCAGTCAGACTTGCTTCGGACACTCATTTTAGAAATTCCTGAACTCCTTAGTCCAGTGGAACATTACTTAAAGATACTTAATGAACAAGCTGCCAAGTAAGTACCAGACCCTCAGTTCCTCCTTTCCAGCAGTGAACACAGTCATTTGTCATTTGATGTGTGAATTTTCAATCTTTGCTAGAGTAATGGTAGAAGTTGCTTGAGTACAATGTAATTAGAAACGTGATTGGATACTAAAAGTTTTACATTAGAGCTGGAAGTAACACTTTGCTGTCTAAACTCAGGAAGTTCACCTTCAAGGACAGATATAGTATTTCCCCAGGTATCAGATGATGAAAAGATGAAGCGTAGGCAAAGCCAAGTAGTAGCAGTTTATTAACTCAAACCCAGGTGTCAGATGGCATCTTGGACTCATTTCCTAGATATCCAGTGATGATCTGCCATGTATTTAGAATCTGCAAAAGCAAAGTTATCCTTTAAAGAGTAGTCATTTCACAGTGCACCTCACAAAGAGTTCTGTACAAAAGAAGGATTTGACATTTACATTCATCTTTATTTTCCAAATAGGCACATGATAAATCTTTAATTTTATCTCTTGGTTTCATCATGGGAATCATGAGCTTGCGAAATGAAAGTGTTATTATGGTAATTTTGTCAATTCTCAGAAGTTAAGAAATGTCCCCATAAATATTTAGTGGCAGAGCCAGAATTAGAAGCACATTTTCCTGACTTCCAGCACTTTGGCCTTTTACCATGCTACAGAAAATAATTGATAACTGGTCTAATTAATATACTTCAGTGTACATATTTGTGGTTTTAATATTTCAGAATGGGGAATAAAACTGAATTATTCAAAGACCTTTCTGGCTTCCCTTTAATAAAGAAGAGGAAGGATGAAATTCAAGAAGTTATAGACAAGATCCAAATACATTTGCAAGAAATACGAAAAATACTAAAAAATCCTTCTGCACAATATGTCACAGTATCAGGACAGGAGGTAACGTCAGACTTGCTTTTATTTTGCATCAACTTGCCTTGAATAGAAAAGCTATTCTAAAATCTGAGGATAGGATATAAGTAACATTTTTTAAAATAATTTTCTGTTTTATTCATTGAAAATATATTATAGTAACTTGTTTTGATAAGAAGTCTTTTAATGATGATATTTTGTCTCTTAATAAATTGATGCAGCTCAATATTACATGTGTTTTGGTGTTATTTGTCAAAATTATATTATAGAAAACCTTGATAATTGAGAATAGTAAGTAACTGAGAGAATGCCCTTGCTCTGAATCCAGGAGCGAGGTTAGTTTTTAATCCCAGGCTGATGATAGTGAAATGATACCAAGTGGACCAAGTATTTTGATTGGATTCCACAGTGATTAAATGGCAGCACTTTCTCCTGAAGTTAGGAGTATAACTGCTGAAAGGAAAAAAAAGATAAGAAAAGAAAAATAAATCGAGAGCGAAAACCTCCATTTAGGGAGTCTGCCATAAGATTATGGTGCTATTTAGAATGTGTACTTCTGTTTAAAATTTGATATTAATATCTGAATGAGAGTCAGAAAAGGAAGAGAATGCTTTTTAAGTGTGATTGTGCCTTTCTGTGCTAGTCTGAGTCTTGAGGCATGCTGCTTCTCTATCCTATGTTTAATATGATGATTCCAGCTATAAGAATAAATAGCAAGTTAGGAAATTGTTGAGTAATTTTTATAGGATGAACATTTTATTTAAGTTTTTTTTATGTGCGGTACTGGGGATTGAACCCAGGGGCATTCTACCACTGAGCTACAACCCCAGACCTATTTTTTATTTTTTATTTTGAAACAGGGTCTCACTAAGTTGTGGAGGGCCTCACTAAGTAGCTGAGGCTGATCATGAACATGGATCCTCCGGTCTCAGCCTCCCAAGTACTGGGATTACAAGCATGTGCCACCACGCCTGGCAAGATTTTAAAACAATAGACATTTTACTTGTGGGGAAAAGCTTAATTTCAAACCAAATGTCTTAATATTTACATTGCTTGTACATTTTATCAAAATATTATTGATTTTTATGGTTATTTGAAATTTAAAAAGTATACCAAATGATACTTTATTAAAATGTTTGTAGCCTTATTTATGTAAATAGACTTAACCATTGATTTAAGTTTGCCTGTTTTTTGGACTAAAATTATGAGGATGATGTTATATTCAGGCAGACATTTTACAAAATGCATTCTTCATAGAGCTCTGTACAACAGAAAAAAAAATTGACAATATTTATGTAATATTTATGATTTGACAATATCTACATGTTTATCTTCCTAACAAGCAAACACTACATAGTTAGTTGTATCTTTTGTTTTCACCATGCATTCATGACCTTGCAAAGTAAAAAGTAACCTAAGGGCCACTATTCTGACTGTTTGGTGGAAATTGGATGATCACAATTCCTCTAATAATATTAGTAAAGGATATGTAGTAGAAGAATGGCTTCTTGGTATTACAGTGGGGAAAGCTAAGTTAAGTGCCAGTTCTACCACTTACATGTTATATGACCATGAAATCGTCACCTGTGTTGTGAGACTATTATGAAAACCAATTAAGTTAAAATACCTGAAAAAGTGCCTTCTAATCATAAAGTGCTCTACTAATGTTTTTCATGTAATAACAATAATAGTAATATAGTTAACTTGTTAAAGTCCAGAATGGTGCCAAGTATTTTACATATATTATCTTACTTATTTCTGGTAACAACTCAAAAAAGGATTATTCCAGGTTTTCTGGAAAGAAAACCAAGGTTTGGAGTAGTTAGGTAGGTTACCCAAGGTCAAAAGCCCATTTTTAGCTCTGGTCTGCCTGGCTCCATTCTGTCTGCCATGTCATTATTTTTCGTTCCACTAAAAAATATTAACCCAAGAAATTATCAACGCCATGGATTTTATTTGATAAAATTAGACATTTTTGAGTCCAGACTATTCAAACTTAAATAAAACTTCAGTCTTGGGAAGACAGTCCTGGGTTCAGTTGGCAATTTTTTTAAAGCAAAAATGGGAGACAATGATCAAGAATTCATAAGAGATAGTAGATTGGTTATTCATTATGAGTGCAGCATTGAAGTTTAAGGAAAAGTGCAGCATAGATATCAAGTAATTGTATTATAAATGACTAGGAAGGAAGATAAATTATCTTCTCATTCTTTATACCTTTAGTCAGTCAGGTGATGATTTTGAGGAAAAAAATTTCTTAGTTATTAACTAATGGACAAATTCTTGCTGGCTTTTAACAACCCCCTCTAGAATTTTATTAGTACATTTATACAGTATTACTTTTATAAAGTTTTTGAGAAATAATGATTCTATTCATTCAAATACCATATGAATTCTAAATATTCAGAATTGTTATAAAATTGTATTTTAGAAATGAACTAAAAGGAATTGGCAGATTATTTAGAGATACTTAGAAGACTAAGTACAGACTCTATAGAAAAAAATTATGTAGCTGGGCGTGGTGGCGCACACTTGTAATCCCAGTGCTTGGGAGTCTGAGACTGGAGGATCCGGGTTTGTGGCCAGCCTCAGCTACTTAGGCCCTCACAACTTAATGAGACCCTGTTTCAAAAGAAAGAATAAAAGAATAGGGCTGGGGGTGTAGCTCAGAGGTAGAATGCCCCTGGGTTCAATCCCCAGTACTTAAAAAAAAAAACAAACATCATTATGTAATCCTGAGAAGTGAAGGAGGCAGGGAGGAATTCTCTTTCTATCTATGTATGTGTGCTTATTTTATACCCTTCTGTATGATCTTAAATTTTCCATGCATATAGCTTTTGTAATCATTTTTCAAAACCTATTGAAATAGTCCCATGTAGAACATGGATCTTGTTATTATTATTAAGAATATGTGCCATGCTATCAAGCCAGTATTATTTTTGACAACATCCATTTTTCACTTCTGTTTCTAGTTTTTATATATTCATTAGAATACTAAGTCCTGTCACATGACTCCGGAATGTATTGGCTTATAAGAAGCTAGTGAAAGAAGAATCTAATATAGCTTTACATCATTAGTTTACTGCTTTTGTGGCAATCTCTATCATATTTTATGTCCATAGAGAATTATTTCTTAATCTTAAAACAGAGATGGGGCAGTATTGATAAGTAGTATTATTTTAAAGGAAAAAGAAGGAAATATTGGAAATAGTCTTTAGGAAAAATTTTATTCATTCATAGCATGCAGCATATCCAAATAACTGTTTAGTAAATTTAAAATATGGAAAACATTCCCCATTAAATCTTCTAAATAAAAAAAAGAAAATTTTTTAGAGAATGAGAAAAAAGAGGAAGAGTTAAATGTGATTTTGGAGAAAACAAACAGATTCTGGAGTGAGTTAAGGATTTCAGCAAACTTAGTGATGATGCCAGCCAGTGATATCTCAGGCTGTGGTTGGAGTAATAATGTCTAACTTTTAACCAAGACAGAACTGGGTCCTTGGACAAGAATAAACGAGACTGCTAGGTAGACTTCTCTCATTAACAAAGAAAAAGTCAGGGACTTATAGAGCAGGCAGAGTTGTTGTGAGAACTTTCTAAGGTTTCTGGAATATGTGCTATTTTCCAGTGTTAATTTTATTTTTGTTAGCAATAAAATCCTTAAACAAAAGGCCTGCCTGCCTGGGAGGTAGAACTTGGAGGTCCAGCAGGTCCACGTGGGCTTTCCTGATTCTCACTCTGTTTTCCATCTTGTATTGGCTGTTTATATGGTGGCTTCCTGGAGCGTCAGTGGCCCCTAGAGTAGACCTTTGATACTTACAGATTAACAATGGTAATTGAAACTATTGCAAAGGTGCTCCTTGTTTTTATTGACTTCTTTTCAAAATTTCTGCCATTCATTTCTTAGGCAGTAATTTCTGTGGAGCTGTATTAGTCATTATAGAGCTGGATGTTTCATTCCCAAATATCAGTGAGCCAATATGTTCCTGAATTTTGCTGTTTTCTTTTGGCATAGCTCTTCCCAGAATTATTCTGTAAAAAAGCCAATGAGTCTTCTCATAGAACACTTAAAAAAAATTTTTTTTTTTTGTGGTACTGGGGATTGTGCCCATTGGGATTCTACCACTGAGCTACAACCCAGCCCTTTTTTGTTGTTGTTCTTCTCTGTACTGGGGATTGAACCCAGGGGTATTCTACCTCTGAGCCCAGCCTTATTTTATGTTTTATTTTGGAACAGGGCCTCGCTAAGTTGCCGAGGCCCTCTAACCTGTGATCCTCCTGTCTCAGCCTCCCAAATACTGGGATTACGGGTATGCACCACCATGCCTGGCTTCTCAGAGGATTTTAAAATAGCAAAAGTATTTGGTGTAGTTTTAAAGTTATTTTATCTTTCTCATCAATTATATTTATTTTGTGCCTATTTTTTTCCAGTTACTTTTTGTAGCCAAAGGAGTTTGTTAAGACTCTTTACTCTTAACTGTGTGACTGAGTTGTGACAGATTTGATACTGTATTGATTCCTGTCTATGCAGGAGGGCATCATTAGTTCTCAAATTTTTACTAAGGATGCACATTCTTAAAATTAGCAATTGATTTCTATTATAATTAATATAAAACCACAGTATTTCTATTAATGAGAAAATAAACTCTTAACCAGATGGATACTACTAATAATGTGAATATCATAAACACCTAAAGTTATATGGATATTTTACAACTGATAAATGTGAAAAAAGTTCCCATAGCCACCTCAGAATTAATGATGGCCTTGGAGCTTCTGGATTCCATTCTGTACAAAATAGGTTTTTAAGAATTTATTTAAATAAAATGCTGACTTTTTTTGCAATAATACAAGGATGAGAGCACACTGAGAAGAGATGACATATAACTAATGTTAAAAATGAAAGGTGTGATAGAAGAAGTAGCCTTCACTTGCTTCATGGCTGATTTCAGAGAAGCTTGCTTATTGAATCGGTAAAGATAGGATTCCCATAAGTGAAAACTTAAACTCCCATATGGGAAGAAGTATCTTTTTCTTTTGGTAGTTGGAGAATTCAAAGATTTCTTTATGAGGACACTTTTAAAAGATTTAGGTTCCTTAGATAAAAATTATAACAAAAAACCTTCTTCTGTCCAGAAGAAGGACCATATCTCAAACTAGTATAAGATCTAATTGAGTATTTTAAAATTTTATGTATTTAGAAATTTAATCTTATCTGAGTAATACAATTCTTAGATAAGTGAATTCTAATAAGTGAAAGAGGTTTTTAATGAAAAAAACCATTTGTGGTATGCATATACAGTATTATAAACATTAAAACCCCAGATTACATCCTGAATTTACAAACTTTTTGCTAAATACAAACTGTACTTTATCATAATTAATCATGTTTAGCTATAATGACATATATAAACTCTCCCAAGAACAATACTGGATTTATATTGATGTTTAGAATAATATTTACTATGCTGTCATACCACAATTTTGAGGAAGCTTTAAAAAAAATGGTTACTCAAATATGTAACTGTTCATTTTTTTATTTTAGTTTATGATTGAAATAAAGAACTCTGCTGTATCTTGTATACCCACTGATTGGGTTAAAGTTGGAAGGTAAGTTTAAAAATATTTTTTCCTTTTTTATTTTTTTATTATTTCATTATTATTAATATATTCATTTCTTGGTGCATTGTAGTTATACATTTTGATAAGTGTCAGGGTAGCAGAAGCATGCATGCACACATTGCTCATTTAGCCCTCCCTCAAATCCCACCCTATTCCCTCCCCCTTTCCCCCTTTCCGTGCTTAGCATAGTGATCGACTCTGATAAGTTTGTGTATATACATCATGTGCATTAGGTTATTTCCCTCTTCCCCCCTCCCATCTTGCCCTCAGTTAGGTCGCCTTCTTTGCTCATCTAAAGTTTTCTCCTTCTTTGTCTGGAGTCCCTTCTAAGTTCCATTCTCCCTAGCTTCCACTATTTTTTTCTTATAATGTGAATTTTAATGACATCTGTATACCTTTGTGCTACTGAACTTATAATAGCCACATTCTTGAAGGTAAAGCATTTCCCCCCCTTTGATTTAACTATGGAACTTTTAACCAAAGAGATAATGAAATAATGGTTTGTAGCTATATTTATCATTGATTTTAAAATATTTTTCAAAAGGTATCTTATTTTTATACATCTATTTTCTTTTTTTTGTAAATTATTGTTTTATTTTGTAGCTCATAGTACACAAGGAAAAAACATTGATGAACCTTCAGTTGTAAGATTAATTTGGTTGCATGAACTTCTTGATGAATGCAGTGCATGACATTTCTTTTAAGAAGCTGAAATTTCATTTTCTACCTCACTGAGCTTCACATTTCTTTATTCTTAATGCTTTCCTTGGCACATAGTTATAATAGTTCTTACATATTCTTCTTGTAGCTTATATCATGAATCAATGAAAGTAAACTAATCAAAAAACAAAATTAGAGAACCTCACTGACACTCTGCCCTTTTTCCCTTGGTTAGCATTAATCCCCAAGAGGAAACTCATTTGTAGAAGTAGCAGTAGAGAACTATACTCCCATGAGTTGTATCCTTTTTGGAATATTTGTTAGTACTATCATTAATGTTTACATGAATCTGAGATGAAAATGTTAGATTTGCCCAAGACACTTTTAGAGAGATAAGTAGCTGGTGATGGTATGAAGGAACTCTATGTTAAGGATGAAAGGAATTTTTGACATGTCATGTGAATGATTATTAATTATTTTGACTTAAAAAGAAAACTATATTATCCATTGCCACAGCAACAGACACTGAAGGCATAAACATAGGTTTCTTTAGCTCTAATACCATCCTTTTTTTTTTCCTGGGCTACCAGAGCTGTGCTGTAGATTTTAGTATTATTGATTTTAGGGGATGCTTTGGGTTTTTTCTTTGCAGGCATACTTTTCTTCCCTCTCTTATATTACAACTAATAAATGGAAATATGCTTTATGAAGAGACATTACTAATAATCATGTTGGCCTATCAAGAACAATAAATGAAATGTCTCACTAACTGAATTTTGCCAGAGGAGAAGGCTATGATAAATGTTTGCATAGAAGTCTAGATGATGTAACTTAAAAGCAAGAAGCATAGTGTAAATCAATGCCAGCCTCTCTTGAACATTCAATAATATAAATTGAAGGAACAAATAAGACGGTTTGAGGAGGCCCATTGCCTTTTTTTGTCTGTTCTTTGGCCATCAAGGTCTTGACACAAGGACAGATTTAGAATATCATCAGTCAGATTTTGAAAGTAAAAGGCTCAGCTCCATCCAGTAATTTGCCAAATTAAAGATAATTGTGACAGCGTATTGCAGGACTGGGGAGCAAGCAAAGAACAGAGCACACCCTGACCTTTCTTCTTGGAGACCTAACATAGTGATAACAGTGTCAACAGCAGTAACAGCCACCTAATATTTGTTGAATATCCACAACTAGGTACTTTGCTAAGCACTTTTGTTTGACCCTCTCAACAGTACCTTTGAGGTAGGTACTGTTCCAATCCCTGTTTTATAGAGGAGGAAAGTGATACTTAGAGAAAGTCTGTTCTATTTGCCCAAAGTCACAATAGCTAGAAGGTGGAGCTTTGGCCTGGATTCTCTGACTGGAGACCTCAGCACCTGCATCGTCCTCTACAACTTCTTGATGAAGAGAGCAGAGGTCCCACTCAAGCCCAGACAAGGAGCATGTGGTATTTCCTCCCATCCAGGCCACTGGATCCTGAGGAACTCCTCTTATCTGATTGCCTCCTCAATTCCTGCATTGCAGTTCTTTGTGATGCTTTGTATTTCTCTCTCTCTTTTTTTCACTGTAATATGTCAATTATACAGAAAAGTATAAGGTACAAAAAATAATATGACCTTCACTGATGTTTCCTCCTCCCAACTTTGTCGCATCTTATTTTGCCATATTTTTTATTTTTTTAAAGCAAGCATTTTCTTTTAGTATAATGTAAAGAAAAAAACTTTTTGCTTATGAAATAAAAATTCTAAACTCTGACTTTTCCTTATGGATATAATTTGAAATGCATTTAAAAAGCTTCCTGGACATAGTCATATTCTTTGGAATCAGTAGTTCAGGACCATGACATAATTAAAGAGTGTTCTCTATTTACAGCTATTTACTTTCAAGGTTCATCAGTGAATAATAAATGACTTTAATTTTTTGAAGTGATGGCATTACTGATTCTTATAACCTTGATTTCCTATTTATGTTTTTCTCCCTCTTCCAGCACAAAGGCTGTGAGCCGCTTTCACTCTCCTTTTATTGTAGAAAATTATAGACATCTGAATCAGCTCCGGGAGCAGCTAGTCCTTGACTGCAACGCTGAATGGCTTGATTTTCTAGAGTGAGTTTACAATGAAAAATATAATCTGACTTTTTGCTATGAGAAATAGACCGGAAAATCTTTCCATCAAAAAGGAAAGTAGAGATTACTGCTTGTGACCTGCTATAAAATAGTTGAGTACTTGTGTTATTGAATTTTATTTTTAATCTATTGAAACATAAGCTCGTCTTAGTCTTTGGTGAGACCAAATGTACATTATTGTTACTGTAGTAACATTTTGTTGCTGATGATGTTTAATAGTCACTTTTTGAAATTCCTCCTTGAAATTTGCCTTTCTTATTTAAGACTTAATGTCTCTTTCAGAGTTGGACAAGTATGGGTGAGTTGTTTTGTTTTTATTATTTCCATTTAAGTTTTTTTCTTATTCTTTTACATCCTGTATATTTTACTTCTAGCTTTTTATTTTGAAAAATTTTACCTTCAAGGAAGTTGAAATGATCACTTCTGTACCCTTTGTCTGGATTTATCAAGTGTTATCTTTTTGTTGCATTTTTATAACTATATCTTTTTTTTTTTTTTTTTTTTTGCGGTACCAGGGATTGAACG
>PVJS01054882.1:0-12821 GCA_004027185.1 Glis glis | reverse complement strand
AGAGGGAGAGAGAGAGAGAGAGAGGGAGGGAGAGAGGTGGGCGAGCACTGAAGTGTGACTTTGTCCTCAATTATTGCTTGTACCGAGCCTCAAAGTCATCCGGAAGTGAGAGCATAGGGCTTGCTCAGATCTTTCCTGCAATGAAACCATGCACACAACCACAATGTGCACAGAATTGCAGATGACTCTAAACTCTGAAGTTTACGTCAGAGCTTTGCAGAGACCCCTACAGACATCTCACAGCATCAGTACTTCAGGCGGCTACAATACATAACCAGATCTTCTGATTTTTTTTCCACATGCAGCCTCAGTAAAAAGAGATTGTGTGCTCTGGGAGAACTGAGAGTCAGGTCAAGTCCTGAGAATGGAGTTTTAAATGCGCGTCCACATGAGGCAAATAAGAAAAACAATTATTTGGTGACGGGACTTTGCCAGTCACTTTCTCACCTCTCCTCCACTGGGGTTCTTTTGTTTTTTCTTCCAGATACTATTATTGCATGGCTCTTGGGTTGTGAGGCTACTATGAAGCTGATTAGATATGTATGAAACTAGGGCAAGTTGAAATGTCATAGAATTGCTGTTCATAGGGGCACTCGGTTATTTTTCTTAAATAAGCACTCCTTTTTTATGTTCATTTATTGGTGCATTGTAATTATACATTTTGATATATGTCAGGGTATGAACATCATACATGCACACGTTGCACATTTAGTCCTCCCTCCAATCCCACCCTATTCCCTCCCCCTTCCCTCCCTTTCATGCTCCGGATAATGATTGAGTCTTATAGGTTTGTGTATGTACATCATGTGCTATAGTGTGTTTCCCTCCACCCCCCTCCCAACTCCCTCAGTTAGGACTTTAGTTAATTTCCAGAGTTCTGAAAATTTCAATTTTTAATATATCTTTATTGGTGCATTGTAGTCTCATGTAGAAATGTAGTTCAGAGAGATAGTGACATACATGCACACAGCACGTGCTAAGCTCCCTTCCTCCTCCCGCCCTTTCCCCATACATGAGAATTTCACATACGTACCTAAGTCAATGGAAGTGTTTCCTTCATTAATTCTCCTTCCTCACCCCCCCATTGTCCCACTGGGGTTTCTCCTCCATTATCTAACGTCCCTCTTGTACCCTGTGTTTTCATACCCTTGATGAAAGAGCAGACTTTTAGCAAAGGTGAGCCCACCATTCTTCTTTCGATTTCAACTCACTTCTCTATGGATTTTCCCTCTCTGGAATTTTTTCTCTCAACTCCAAGCTGTTTAGGCAGCCAGAAGTTCTGACCTCTTTCTCTTCTGTCTTAATGTGACTCTGAGTTCTGCTTGACCCCTGTTTTCCTTGTGTTCTGATAATAGAAATTCCCCACTGGGGAAAATAAAAATGAGAATGTAGTTAACCTTGTGTGCTTCCTTACTCCCAAGGGTTATCGACCCTCAATTACTGACTCATTGCTTGCTTCTTGGTGTTTTGTACATTGCTTTTTTTATATATTGCACTTAGTTCTTATAGATTATTTTTGGCAGGAGGGTTAGTGCAATATGAGTTCATCTGTGTGGTTATACTATTAAATGTTAACTTCTCTATACTTTCTTTTTTCATTCCCTTTACAGGGAGCTTATTAAATAGATATGGCACATCTACACGAAGGGGTATTTTGGAGACTGAAGAAAGAGATGTATATCTACATATAGAATCTGATCTCCAAGATGAATTGTTAATTATAAAAGGCAAGGCAGTACAATGCCCATTGTGGCAGTTACCTGCACTTTGACTCTAATGGTCAAGTTTTGCCCTCTGGCCTCTGCTATTCTTAAATTCTGTAATCCTTTTTGATATTCTATAACTAGTTTGGTGGAAAACCTTTTCAAAACTATCCCTGGTTTGCCAAGGCAAATACTCTGTATGACAGTATATGTATGTGACAGAGAAGAAGGAAATCACTTTGGTAAAGTTTTTAGAGGTCTAGTCAGCTGGAAGAGCAGTTATCAAACTTATTGAGATCAAGAACCCTTTGCACACACTGAAATTATTTAGATCTAAAAAATTATTATGTGGGTTGCATTTATTAATATTTACCATATGACAAATTAAAAGAGAAATAAATAGCTACTTATTTGTTCATTTAAAAATAAAAATAATAACCCCCCTATAGGCTAACATAAATAGTATTTGAAAATAATTCTATTTTAAAAGAATGAAGTATGATGTTAGGTTGGTATTGTTTTACTTTTTAAAATCTCTTAATATCTCATGTTACAATACATATCTAGATTTTGCATAAATAAATCTTTTATGTCTCCCTCTTCATACTTCCCATCTGAAATCTCATTGGGGAAGGAAGAACTGAGGACATCACCACCTGCCGACAGCACCTCGTAAAGGTTAAACCATCGCCCAGTAGTGTCACAGGCTGAGGACCAAGCCTTCAGCCCCTGGGCCGCTGGGGTACATTTCAGATCAAAACTATAGCATGCTGTCTCTGTCATTTGGAGGGGAAAGATTTCACAAATAGTCAAATAGGCCTCAGTAGCTGTGGTTAATCTGTCACTCAATTTATGATGGTATTCTTTTGGGGGAAAACAACAACAACAGCAGTTAATTCTATTGCAATTCAAGCAATCACACAGTGCAATCCTACTAGATAGCCACCCACTTCAGAACGCAGCAGAAGCACACAATGTAGATATTGGGCTTATTCACACAAAGTATTGAAGAGATATGTGCAGAAGGATTAAAATTTAATAAAATGAATAATGTTTACTGCTATAGCAATGGCATTCAAAAGTGATGCTGGCTTTTTTTTTCAATCTACAAATGCATGGTAGTGAAATATTCATTAGAATGGCACAATTTGGTATCACAGGTTGATTCAGGCTAAGTCACCTGCAATTACACCCACTGTTGCTTTTTCCTTGTCAGTATAAATGTTGGAAACACAAATACAGTGATATTTGCCCTCAGGACCCCCTAGAAGGATTTCAAGGATCCTTAGATGTCCATGGGCAACATTTAGAGAAATGTTTACTATGACTGGATGTATGTGTCCTTACCAAACTCACATATTGAAACGTAATTGTCAATGGGATAGTATTAAGAGGTGGGGCTTTGGGGAATAATCAAATCAGGAATCCTCCCTCTCATGAAAGGATTAGTGCTCTTATAGAGGAGGCTTAAGGAAGCACCCCACTTGCTTTTTCTCTTCCATCTCTTCTGCCTTGTGAGCACACAGCACTCAGCCCTTTTGCCCTCTTGCCATGTGAGGATAAACCAAGAAGGCGTCACTTTGGGAGGAAAGACCAGCCCTTCATCAGACATCAACTCTGCTACCTTGAGCTAGGACTTCCCAGCCTCTAGAACTGTGAGAAAAAATTATATTATTTATAAATTATTCAATCTCAAGTGTTCTGCAGCTCAAATTCAGCGACACACTGCTGCTCTGGAATATGCTAGGATCTCTCCTGTGAGGTAAAGGACAAATTATTGCACCCATTGATGGTATAATGGTCATCATACCATTAAGAAAGAGGTACAACACTTGGCAAATGCCTGGATTGTGGAAGCACGCGGGAATACTTCTCTAGTTCCTATGTTAAGAAACTCAAAAGGTAGAGTTTTTTTTTTTTTTGTTTTCTTTTGTTTTGTTTTTAGTTCTTGACTCTTGGAATTTTTTTTTTTGCCAATTTTCGGAATGAGTTGGTTCCCTAGCATTCCCCAGAGGCAGCTGGTAACGTTTACATCAGTATGAACTCATGTATTTAAACACAAGCAATAAGTTTAATCCACTGCAAATATTCTCAGTAGAGATTTGTAGAAGTGAGAATTTCTTTGTGAGCTGTTCGAGCTGTTATAAATTATGAAATCTAGAACAAAGGAGACACAGGGTTAGGTATAATCCACAACTCAGGTATACACGTGTGTTTGTTAGATCAGTGTTTCCCAGACTTTCTCAGTGCAGAACACTCTTAGTTAAGGCTTAATAATTATTATTGTCACCTTTTGTGACAGGGTCTCACTGTGTTACCCAGGCTGGGCTCAAGTGATCCTCCCTTGGCCTCCCAAGTAGCCGGGCTACAGGTGTGGTGGCTTCAGCAATTATTTCAAGAGACCCCGAGCGAGGCTGGACAAAATCCCAAACAGTTGCGTTTATTAAACTGGTAAATCCACTACTTATGTTCTGGCAACTTATAGTAGACATTTGGAAAAGTAATGCACAGAGAACTTAAAGAAAAACTTTTAACTTCAATTTGATGCAGCCACAATTACTCTGGAGTGGACATCCTGTGGACCTAGACATGGCTGCCCTCATTGCATTGTTCTACACCAATATAGCAACAGCCACAGCCCAGCTCTGCAGAGACAGGACTGATCAAAAGGAATAATGTGAGACTAATGTTGCAGCCATGAACTGTCCTGAGCACAGTGTGCGAAGATGTTAATATCACCGTCTCCCTCAATATTGAGAAGGATCTTATGTGCCTCGTGGGCGCACTGGGGCACCTCTGCACAGTTTGGGACCCAATGGAGAGCCAGCTGTTGCATAAAGCCCTGAGTGGCCCGTGCCAATGCACATGTCCCTCTAAGGTCATTTGTTCATGGTTCTTCTAGAATTTTTTTCTCTTTATTCTTTGACTTGCCTTGACTTCCTTGACTTCAGGAACCCATTGCCGTGCGCAGTTTCCCTTTCATGTATCGGGGGCAGGTCTAATTGAGAAGGCTGCAGAGCCTCATGGCTGATGTAAAAACAGCTCACCCTCACGTGAAGAACTGGCTGGCTTTCCTCATGGCTGCTAGCCGCTAGCACAGTTCTTTGTTGATGTGACTAAGCAGACCAGAGGCGCTGGGCTTCCTACGCCTCCCCTGTGTGCCCAGTCCTCAATCAGCATGGTGGAGCACACCTGTGTCCTTCCTGTCCATCTTGGGCTTGGCCCTGTGGCTTGCCAAGGAAAATACAATGTGGGCAGAAGGGACTCACACAGATTCCAAGCCTAGGGCTCAGGGGTGTCATAGGTCCTGCTCGCCCCGTGAGAGCCTCCATCTTCTCCCCTGTTAGTCCCTCTAGTCCCAGCCCCAGGAGGAGAGCCGTCCCCACTGGTCTGCAGATCTGTACACTTGAGAGAAAATGCATATTTTACACACTAAGCTTTTCTTTTTCTTTCCCCAGTACAGGGACTGAACCCAGGGGCACTCAGAGCTACATCCTCAGCCCTATTTTTTTTTTTTTGAAACAGGGTATTGCTCAGGCACTGAGGCTGTCCTTGAACCTGCCATCCTCCTGTTTCAGCCTCCCAAGTACTAGGATTACAAGTGTGTACCACTGTGCCTGGCTGCACCTTGAGTTTTGAGGCTGCTTTTTACATAGCAACAACTGACTGAAAGATGGGAAAGAGTCGAAGAGGGAGAAGAGTGACAGCAGTATACATCTGAGAGCGGTTCTGTCCTCAGGGATGGGGGACATTTTGGGGTACTGGGGATTGAACCCAGGGGCATTCTACCTCCGGGCTATACCCCCAGTCCTATTTTTTATTCTTTCTTTTGAAACAGGGTCTCACTAAGTTGCACAGGACCTCACTAAGTAGCTGAGGCTGGGCACAAACCCGGGTCCTCCGGTCTCAGCCTCCCAAGTACTGGGATTACAAGCGTGCGCCACCACGCCCGGCTGATGGGGGACTTTGTAAGAGGTGCAGTGACTCGTATGTGGGATAGTGTTACATCAACCATTGGTTCTTAAACCTCAGGGGAAGGCAGCAAAGTGCTTTCCCCGTTTGATGGGTGAGGATATGGTGGTGAGTGAGGTCAGGCCTCAAGTCTCCAACTGCAGGTCAAGGTCCTTCAGCGCTGAGCTGCTCACAGGAGCCCCTGCAGCAGGTGGAAGGAGGGCGTGGCCAGTGCCTGGATCTTCCAAGAGCAGGGAGGGGACGACAGGCCAGCCAGGAGCCCTCGTCCCATGTGTGCTGGGAACTGGAAGAACTGGAGGAACCAGACTCCCGCACCATGAGCCACACGGGTCAACTGGACATTGTTATCCCATGTCCAGCTGGCAGCCAGACCAAACCACCTCTCTGTGAGGACCTTGGCTCCTCTAGTGTGCTCCATGACCTTCTGTTAGATGTGTGTCCAAGACAGAAAATGCCAGAGGCAGGGCGCACCCACACTGACCTCTCAGGGCTTGCTTGGTGTCTGGGGACCAAGTGTGGATGGCTTGAGCCGGCTCCAGCCTCCAGAATTGAAAACGGGGCAGTCAGCAAGCTGACCTCTGAAGTCTGTGATTCGGCTTCCGGCCGCGGGAGCAGCAGCCAGTGATTCCATCTCAGAGATGGCGCGTGGAAGATGAACGAGCGGTGTGCACCGTGCTGGTGGCCAGAGGCAGCTGCCAATGGGCTCTGAGTCCCTAAAGGGCGCTCTTGTGTCGCGGCGATGGCTTTATTTTCTCGCTGTGTTAATTTCCACTGTGCCCGCCCTCAGCTTCCTGATCAGCTGGCCAGATCTGCCATACTTCCTTGACTTTGACCTTGGTGCCTGCTGACTTCTGCCCTTGAGCCCATCTTGGTTTCTTCCAAGGAGAGATGGAGCCCTCCCACTTGACAGCCCCCTTAGTTGTGGTGCCTGAATAAGGGTATCCCAAAAGATATCTACATCCTGCTCCCTGGAATTCTGAATGTTAATTTGTGCGGCAAAAGAAGACTTTGTGGATGTGACTGAGTTAAGGATGCTAGGATGGGGACATCATCGTAGCTCGTCTGGGAGGACCCTAAATTCTGTCATTTATCTTCAGAGAGGAAGAACTGGTATAGAAGAGGAAGCAGAGATCGGAGCCACACAGCCAAGAGAGAGAGCCCAGGGCTGCAGGAGCCAGAAGGGACAAGAATCTGTCCCGCAGCAGAGTGAGCGTGGCCCTGCTGACCACCTGGGCTTTGGGTTCTAGCCTCCAGAAGAGTAGAGGATCGATTTCTGTTGTTTTAAGCCACCATATTTGTGGTAATTTCTTATAGCAGCCTCAGGAAATGAACTCACATGGGAAGGTCAAAGATTCCAAAAAGAGATGACCTGGTTGTCCTGTGGTTGTCCTGTCCTGTGCCAATGTCACTCAGGGTCCCTTGAGCCTAAACGCATAGCCTCTTGTCCACATCAGGAAGGTTCCCCGCTACCGAGCTCTGCAGTCCCCACCCTTCCCAAGTGATGCTCACAGGCCCAGCAGGCCATCCACAGCGTGACATCTTGCTGAGCTGCTGGTACCTCATGGCTGGTGAACCAGGAAGGCAGGAATTGGGGGCGGCGAGAACGTCCTGGGCCACAGAGCAGCTGTGGAGGTCTGGCTACTATAGGCTCCACCTGCTACATGCACCTGGTTTCTGGCTTTGGCCTCTGGCTCCAAGGTGACTTCAAGGCCCCCAGATCAGAGACAGGCAGTGGGATGAGGGCAGCCCAGCCCCACCCTCCATGCACACCCACTGCCCATCCCTGGTTGGGAGGGCACAGGACGGGCAAAGGACACGGTTAGACATTCTATAATCAAGTGCAAACATGATTATCAGATTCTGTTTTATAGCACAAGGAACAAGTGTCTGTCAAAGGCCACACAGGCAGGGTCATTGTTCCACACTCTCAAGTGCAGGGCGCCTGCGTGCCCCGGGGGAGTCTTGGCTGTGGGAGCCTTTAAAACCCTGGGCAGCACGGCAGAGCCTGTGCAGGGACTGGAGCCCGCAGTGCTGAAGGCCTCACTGTTGCGTTTCTTCAAAGACCTTCCTTTGTAGACTAATTTCTCCTTAAAGCAGCAACAGGAGAAAATCGGTATCAAAGAATATTGCGGGTTGTTGACAGAATTCCCACTATCTCTGCAGACATCATCTTGGGTAAGTGCCAGGTTTGGTCATCTGTGGAGTCCCTCAGGTGACCAGCCAGACCCAGAACAGAAGGGCAGGCTGAAGGCTGTGTTCCTGCAAAGCGGTGACAGAGCAGTGACAGAGCTGGTCCCAGTGGCTCCAGTGGCCCTGTCCCCTGAGCTGGCTTCCTGGCGGGTAAAGGAAGAAACCCAGGGACCTCTCAATGGCACTAGGTGCTTGTCCCTCTGGACGTTGTAGTGGTAGGACTGAGGGTCTCTGCAGCCTGAGGACAGGGTGTCCCTGACCTTGGGCACCACCTGCTCCTGCCACACTGGACTCGGGGAGGCCGGGTAAGGACCACAAGGGCACCATCTCACTGTGCCTGTGTCCCTGCAGCCCACACTCTCCCAGCATGAGGGGCACGAGACTGATGGGGGCGCTGCTCGGCCTGGCTGTCCTGCTGCAGGTGGCTGCGTCCTTGAAAATCGCCGCCTTCAACATCCAGACTTTTGGGGAGACCAAGATGTCCAATGCCACGCTCTCCAGCTATATTGTGAAGGCAAGTCCAGGGCCCGTCCCTGAGGGAGGACGGGCAGGCAGGCCCCGGGGGAGGGCAGCCGTGTGGGGCACTGAGGGCCTCGGGTCTGAGCACCGCTAGGGTTGTCACTCAGGGTCCTGGTCACTCCTGTGGCTGGCAGTCATGCAGCTAAGCGGAAGGGTGGGGCTGAACTGTGCTGTGCAAAATGCCCCAAGGAGTGGACAGAGCCCCTTCTGGCTCCTGCTCAGCGCCCTGTGGCCCTTTCCCCAGATCCTGAGTCGCTACGACATCGCCCTTGTCCAGGAGGTCAGAGACACCTACCTAGGGGCCGTGGGGAAGCTGTTGGATGAACTTAATAAGTGGGTGACAGTGGCGGTGTCCTGGGGGGTGGAGATGATGCCCATATTTGGGCCTCAGGGACAGTGGGCAGAGCCCTGCCGTTGGCAGCCAGAAGGTCCCCTGAGTCCCTGGTGGGCTCTTTCGTTTCCTCCACGCAGGGATGTACCCGACACCTATCGCTACGTGGTCAGTGAACCGCTGGGGCGCAATAGCTACAAGGAGCAGTACCTCTTTGTGTACAGGTAACACTGGGCCAGTGCAGCCTGGGACCGCACGGACCAGGACCAGGAGCCAGGCTAAGGGTGGTTGAGAGTCGAGCAGGCCCCTCACTCACCCGGGAGGACTCTAGCAAAGTGGGGTAGCAGTTGTACTAGAGGGCAAGAACCCCAGGCCACAGAGCAGGTGCAGCCGGAGTGGGACCTCGCCTGCCTCCCACCCCAGGGTGTAAGCTGGGTCCTTCCAGTGCCCTTCACAGCCCGGGCAGAGGCAGGGAGGACGCAGCTGAGCCTCGGTCTGGGTGAGTCTGTGATGCCGGAGCACAGAGCTGGCTCCTCCTGCTCCCAGGGCAACAGCTCTCCAGCCCCGAGGTGACCTCTCCCCACCCGGCCTTCCCGCAGGCCTGACCAGGTGTCCCTGCTGGACAGCTATTACTACGATGACGGCTGTGAGCCCTGTGGGAATGACACCTTCAGCCGAGAACCGGCCATTGTCAAGTTCTGGTCCCCGTACACGCGTGAGTGCCGGGCTCTCCGCGCTGCCACATGCATCCCTGTGAGGAGCGTTCCGTCCCCTCGGTCCCCTTGGCCCCTAGTCCTCTGGTTCTGCATTCAAGTTATGTAGGAAATGTCTGCTCCCTCGGGGACTGTCACATGTCCTTCACTCCAGCGGGATGTGGTGTCTGCTGTCTCCTCAGAGGTCAGGGAGTTTGCCATTGTGCCCCTGCATGCTGCCCCGACAGATGCGGTGACGGAGATCGACGCGCTCTATGACGTCTACCTCGATGTCCGGCAGAAGTGGGGGCTGGAGGTAAGGCCGTGCTGCCGCAGTGGGTGCTGGTGGCCCATTTGTCCTCAGGTCAACAGGCGGGTGTTTCCTGGCAGGACGTCATGTTGATGGGTGATTTCAACGCTGGCTGCAGCTACGTCACCTCCTCCCAGTGGTCCTCCATCCGTCTGCGTACAGACCCCACCTTCCAGTGGCTGATTCCCGACACCGCTGACACCACAGCGACATCCACACAATGTGCCTATGACAGGTGAGTGGGGCATGAAGGGCGCGTCCGTTCACTTCAGGGTGGGTCACTCGCCCTCCTGGGCTTTAGTTGATCCACCGGGGACTTAGACTTCTTAGTTTTTGAGACACGTGAGTTTAGGGACAGCAGCTGAACCCTCCCATCCCAATGTCTTGCAGGATCGTGGTCGCTGGAGCTCTGCTCCAAGAGGCCGTTGTTCCCGGTTCAGCTGCTCCCTTTGACTTTCAAGCAGCATATGGACTGAGCGACCAACTCGTAAGTGTCCGTCCTGCCACCCTGTAGCTCAGAGGGGGACACGGGAGCTCTGGAGAGCTGGCCTATGTGGCTTCTGGCATCGGGGCTCTTTCCACATGTCTACACAACACAGACCTGGCCTTGCGTGGCCTCTCCCTCGGCTCCTTCCCCTGGTTTGGTGTGTGCAGGAGCCAGGCAGCTGTTGAACCCATGCTCTCCCCACAGGCTGTCGCCATCAGTGACCACTACCCAGTGGAGGTGACGCTGAGGAGAACCTGATGTCAGCCCAGCTGGCAGCTACAGGGGCTTGCAGCGTCCATGCCAGCCACCCCCGCCCTCTCTGTCTGGCTGAGGAGGAGTCCAGGAGGCGGCCCTCCCTCCTCACTGGGGCTGTATCACTGCAGCACTCTACTTCCTCAGAGCCTGGGCAAAAAGGTCAAATGTGTAGATTAGGAAATAACCTTTTAACTGAGGTAAATAAAGCTCAAGAAGATGGTGGGTTTGTCTGTGGTGTCCAGTCCTTCCTGCCTGGGGTCTGCGTCCCAGGAAGAGGTACACAGCTCCCCCTGTGACCTGGGCTGCACCCCAGGACTAGCCTCTTAGCGCCTCTCTAGGGCTTTGACGAGGTCATTCAGGTGGCCCACCATGGGGCTGGGGTCTTCGAGGAGCCTGGCTGTTATGGTGTTCTCACAGATCTGGTGCAACAGCAGCTGGACCAGCGCAGGCTCCTGCTCCCTCACCTCGCTGAGCTCCCTGATCAGCGTGCACCTGGGGATGATCTCCAGTGTGGCCTACAGGAGCTGAGCATGCTTCTGCCTCTTGGCCAGCTGCTGCATGCACAGAAAGGGCCTGGTGGTCCCCATCTCCAGCACAGTCACCATGGCAGGGTGGGTGACCAGGAAGAGAGTCACCTGCATGACCACCTCACAAGATCCCAGCACTTTGTTGATCCAGGCCATCAGCAACTCTGTCTCCTTCTAAGACAGGTGCTCTCTGTGGGGGACACATCCTCCAGCTTCTCCTCCTTGGAGTGGTTGACAAAGATGTCCGTCTCCATGGAGATCTGCTTCTTCTTGTCAAACTCGTGGAGGTGCTGCAGGGGCACTTAGAATAATAGAGGGCTTTGCAGCTGATTCACACTATGGTACAAGTTGCCCTAATGCTTAGGCCACATGGCCTGGAAAACTCAGTGGTACTAGAAGTACTCATAGTAGTAAGATCTCTTTGTGTTTTTTCTGGAAAAGTCCTACTAGAGATTCAGAATGTAATCCCTTAGGGTTATGGAATAAGTCTGGCCCTTCTACCCCAAACAACATCTGGATTGTGGAAGAGACTGAACCCTGGCCCTATGATTATGTAATCAGAACTTTCCCCAGTGACTAACGTATTACCAGATTCTCCAAGTCTAATGTCAGGCAGGTATGCAGCAGACCAGAAAGGATTATTCCTATATTTTCTGTGTGGTCATTGAAGGGTCTTCATGGCAGTAGATTAGTACATACGTACATATGTACTGTCCTGATGAGGCAGTTGAACCTGATTATCATGGGAAGTTGGGGTTGTCCCTTCATAAGGGGGGGAATGGAGAATATTGCTCAGGCAATTCCTTCTGGATTCTTTCCAAGTTCCACAGTGGTGATAACAATAAGTGGATAGTTGAATCAACCGTTCCCTAGGACAAAGTGAATGGCTCAGACCTGTCAGCAACAAAAAATCTGAGCCACACAAGTCACCTCAACATACTGACGTGCTGGCTGACAGGGAAGGGAATATAAACAAGGAGGGACTATATTCCTTTTGACACCCTGAAGTGCGAGAGTGTCAAAATGGATTTCCCATAGAATTTGAGTGGAGCTGAGCAAAGTCTGGACTGTATCAGATGCCCTAGCCTGTATGCCCTTGACCCACTTGAGCTGTTTCACAGTTGCAGTGGATAATTCTGGCACCCTACTGTTCCAGTTAGCATTCTCACAGCCTAAAGACCTGACCACATAACTTAGAGGAAAGAAGATTAAGTTTCTTACGGTTTCGGGCTCAGTCCATGTGAGGCTGGGGAATGTGGATCTCAGGGCTCATGGGCTGTGCTCCTTGCATCTTGGAGGCCGGAAGCAAGAAAGTGAGCAGGGGGAGGAGGAACCATATGCACAATCCCCAAGGCCGCACCCCTAGGGACCCACCTTCTCCAGCCACACCCTACCGGTCTACCAGTACCACCCAGGTAAATCCATCACAATGGATTTATCCACTGCTGGGATCACAACCCTCATGACTCCACTATATCAACCCTGAATATTAATAAATGAGCTCTTTAGGGGACATTTTATATCAAACTATAACACCTACCAATTTTTACTCCAAGTATGTGACTTTCTCATTTTCAGCCTGAGGACTTTGATTCACACTGTTGTTTGATCAGCCTGACTACTATGCAACCTAGATTGCGACGGACCAGCTCAGCCGGAGAGCATTGAGACCAACGGGACAGGGATCTCGGAAGGTGGGCAAGGAGTCGGCGATGAGTGACAAACAGACAAACAACTTAAGGAAGTTGCATCTGAGTGTATTTTTGCAAAGCTTTAGGCAAGGATTTTATACACAATGATTAGGGAAACAAAATACATCATCAACTGATTGTTGT
>PVJS01054881.1:0-12821 GCA_004027185.1 Glis glis | reverse complement strand
GGTTCAATCCCTAGTACCACAAAAAAAAAAAAAAAAAGAAAGAGCCGGGCGTGGTGGCGCACGCTTGTAATCCCAGTAGTTTGGGAAGCAGAGACCGGAGGATCCGGGTTCGCGGCCAGCCTCAGCTCTCTCGCTGTCTCTCTCTCTCTCCTTAGTGAGGCCCTCCGCAACTTTGTGAGACCCAGTTTCAAAAATAAAAGTATAAAAAATAGGGCCGGGGGTGTAGCGCAGAGGTAGAATGCCCCTGCGTTCAATCCCCGGTACCGCAAAAAAAAAAAAGAAAGAAAGAAAGAAAGAAAGGATCTCGCTAGGTTGATGAAAGTCTCGCTACGTTGCGAAGGGTGGTCTCAAACCCACGATCCTCCTGTCTCAGCCTCCAAGTACTGGGATTACAGGTGTGTGACACCATGCCTAGTTTATTAGGGTATTTTGTGTGTGTGAGGTACTAGGGATTGAACTCAGGGCCATTCTACCTCCAAACTACACCCCCAGCCCTATTTTATTTTTATTGTGAAACAGGACCTCACTAAATTTCTGAGGCTGACTGCAAACCTGTGATCCTCCTGTCTCAGCCTCCCAAGTACTGGGATGAAAAGCGTGCATCACCACGCCGAGCTGCCCTATCTAAATTTTAAGAGAGAATTGACTACTCACCACACAAATGAAAGCAGCACCCCATGAATTAACTCTTCAAATTGAAGGGATGGCAGTGCCAGAGAGACCTGAGATGAGATGTGTTCATCAGCTGTCACTACAACAAATCTCTGAGATAATCAACTTACAAAGAGAAAAGGTTTGTTTTGGCTCACAGTTGCGGAGTTTTCAGTCCATGATAAATTGGCTCTATCTCTTTGGGCCTGTAGCCAGACAGTAGTTCATGGCAGAAACACTAGGCATAGCAAAACTGTTGAACGACAGGCAAGGAACAGAAAATTCGAGACCCCAACTCAGTTAAGGCGAGGCTTTATTACCGCGGGGCTACCTCTCTCCAGCAAGACAGAAAAAATGGCAGCCTCTAGTACCGCCCACGGTTTTCCTTTATAGAGAGCAGAAGCAGAGTTTGTGGGGTATGCTTTAAATCAACCAATCATAGTAAATTTTTCCTCATTTAGAAGTAAAGTGGTTAGCCTAGGGGAGTGGGCTGAGCTCACAGGCGGGGGATCAGTTTCATGGGCTTTGTCCTTGGGTGGTAAGAGCAGGAACTGGTTTCCTAGGGCTGATAAGGGCAGGAACTGGTTTCACAGGCTTTGTCCTTAGGGGCGGTAAGGACAGGGAGTTTAATGCTAAACTAGGAAGCAGGGCTATATTTTTGGCATATTATCACAAAAACCACTCACCTCGCAACTGGGATGTGAAAGAGGAAGAGACGGGTTTCACAGTGCGTGTCTGTCTGTTGTCGGTCTGTCTCTCTCTCTTTCTGGTACTGGGGGTTGAACCCAGGGGCATTCTACCTCTGAGCTACACCCCCAGCCCTATTTTTTTTTTAAACAGGGTCTCACTAAGTTGCAGAGGGCCTAAGTTGCTGAGGCTGGCTGCAAACCTGCAATCCTCTTGCCTCAGCCTCCCAAATACTGGGATTACAGGCATGTGCCACTGAGCCCGGCTCTACAGTCTCTTTTGAGGACATGCCCCAGTGACCTGAAGAAAACCTTCCACTAGGCCCACCTCTTAAAACTTCCGCCACCTTCCTATAGCACCAACCTAGGGATCAAGCCTTTAATGCACAGGCTTTGGGGGAACGTTCCAGGTCCAAACTACAGCAGAAGAATAAGACGGAGGAAAACTGGGACAGATAGTTGACAGGACCACCAATCCCTGAAATTGATCTGGGGTGTCAGGGTGCCAGTGGACCACTCAGATGCCCCCAGCCACTCACTCTTCCCCGGGCATGTGCTTCTAAGAATAAATGAACCCCCTCTGCAAATCATATAATAAACAGCATAACGCCGGAGAAGGGCCTGGGGAGCAAGGCTCCCAGCCACCAGTCACTAGACATCAGTATGTTCATTTCAATAAAAAGCCAGAGCCAAGACTCCTGAGAAAGTCTACAACATCGACTGCAATGGACGTCAAGGTTCCAGGCGGTTCATGTTATTGAGACAGGATTTCTGTAGCAAAGAAGTAGAGGTCAAAGTGTGCTGTTTGTGTTGGGGTAATAAGGAGCAGGGGAGAGTCATAACCTGAAATGCATTTGTCATGAGGGCTGTGCGTCATAAGACAAGGGACACACACAATGTGTGTCTTTTGACAGTGTCAGCTTTATTGATCATAAAGCAAAAGGGGTCATCACCACACAACGTTCAAGTGTCTCCCTGGTGGACTTTGGTCAAATGAGGAGTCAAAACATATTCTATTAGTTACACACGAATTTAGGTTCACATTCACACATGTCACTCACTACCAGTTCAAAGTTCAAATCGAAAGTCCAATCTGCCAAGCGGGAGGTTCCAGCTGCTGACTGGCCTGGCGGTCCTGCTCTGGAGAGCGACTGCGGGTCTCCGGCGCTCCTAGTCCAAGAGACAGGCCAGAGGGGCTGATCTTCTCCCCCCAGGAACAGGGGCCTTGGTGCCACATGATCAACGGTCACTTTCGGTGATGAGCTGACGGAGTGAGTCCAGTCCTGGCGCTGTGGCAAACACTTGCCTCCCTCGAATTTAGCTGGCCTTGGTCCTTCTTTAGCGTTTTTTCCGTGTAGTCATGGCTTGATTGTTTACTTTCTTCTGATTGGTTAGTGGGTTGCGGCGGGTCGCTTTCTTTCTTCCAGTTGGTCACTTACACTTACATCATACTGTTTACAACTATCTCATAATATTTGTATACGACTTTGCTGTAATATTCCACAGCATACTATCAATTAAAAGCACACTATTAATCAAACTTACTGTTAATCAAACTTTACTTATCCTTATAATATTTCACAGCACATTGTCAATCAAAGGCACACTGTTAATCAAACTTACTGCTAATCAGGTTAATAAAACTTTATCATTCATAACAGCATTTATAAGAGTTTGAATGTACTGGAGAGAGATTCTAGTTTATATTGATGGCTGAAGAATGAAGATTTATATGGCATCAACATGGAGAATGTAAGGACACAGCTGTCGCCCTAGAAAACTGTAGCACGCTTTCCTGCCAGAATTCAATACCACATCCGTTTGCAAAGACTCTGAGCCGGTAGAATGCCCCTGGGTTCAATCCTCACTTTTGTTCTCAGACTCCTGGCAAGAGGCAGAAATGATGAAAAATGGAGTCTTTGCTCCGGGGAGTCTTAGGCCTAGCTAAAAGTTAAGGGATTCTATTGAAGAAAGTAGAGTCGGAGATTGTGGTTTATATCCAGAGCCATAGGTAAACGAATTCGATGCTTTCTTATGGGCACATGAACTGGATAGCAAATTGGCGACTTTATTATGGGATAATAGGCGACGAACACACTAGCAGCAAATCCACCGACTCCTAGAGCCAAGGGGAGCCTGGGGGACTTTCAGCTTCCTGTCTCCTTGGGGTGAAGAGTACAGTTCCTGATTCTTCTTGGGATCTATTTCTGGGTTTGAGATAATTCCCAGGATTGGAATCCCACGTTTCCTTGTTCGGAAGGGCAGCCTGGAACAAGCATCCTTGGTTACTTGAACTGAACTGGAGTTGTCGCTGTTGCAGCCACCAGGGGCAGGCTGCAACACGTGGAGGCGCAGGGCAGGGCAAGCACTGGGGGGCGCGGGAAGCGTTTCCCTTCGGAGGGCGCAAGGGCTAGGGTGGGAAGCCCGCGGGGTGCGGGGTGCGGCCCTCCGGGGCTGCAGCTTCCTAGAGCGAACATCCCAGGCGAGGTGGGGACCCGCGCCCAGCAAAGGCACCGAGAAAAGAGCTGCCCTTACAAGGCGCGGGGAGTGCGAGGCAGTAAGACCTGCCGCGCCGCGGGGCCCTCTGGGAGTGGGCGTGGTCACCGGAAGTGGGCGGGGCGCGTCCGCCGGCGGAGGATTCTGGGAGTTGTAGTTCCTCCCGGCGGTCAGCCGGCGCCGCCCGGCCCGCCGGCCTTCTGCCGCCTTTGTCGCGCGGCCCCGCTTCCTCCGCGAGGGACGAGGGGCTCGGCCCGGGTGGAGGAGAGCTGAGAGCCCGGCCTTCTGAATCCGAGTGGCCGAAGGAAGCGGAGGGAGGGTCCCGGACGGGCGCGCGGGGCCGAGCTGCGGACCCCGGCCCTTTCCCGCGGCGGCGGCCCCAAGAGGGAGTCACCATGGAGCCTGGGGGCAGAGGTGAGGATGCGGGAGCCGCGCCCGCCGGCGACACAGCAAGGAGGAAGGATGCCCCATGGCGGGGCAGGCGCGGGGAACGAGCCGCTGCCCGTGACCTCGGCCGCCCTGCGGCTCTGCAGAGTGATGGACGGCTCCGCGCCCCGCCCCCATCGGCACCCCGGCCGGTGTTTGATGACTTTTTTGCACAAAAACCCTATAATGCAGTAGGAAGGAGACGGACCCATTAGACCGGGAAAGCCAGGACATGGGATTGTTTAGAACCCTCCTTTGTTGTTTGGTTGTTGTTGTTTTGGTTATCTACCAGATACAATGTATCTTCAAGATACATTGCTTTTCTGAGATAGCCAGGATTCTGTCTGAAAAGCCCATGTTCAAAGAGGTTTTAACTGAGCTGGGTGTGGTGGCGCACACCAGTAATCTCAGCCTTGGGAGGCTGAGACAGGAGGATCGCAGGTTCTAGAACAGCCTCAACAACTTAGGGAGACCCTGTTTCAGAGTAAAAAATAGAATAGGGCTGGGGGTGTAGCTCAAAGGTAGAATGCCCCTGGGTTCCAGCCCCATTATCTCTCTCTCTCACATACACACTAAAGAATTTAGCTAGTTCACCCTTTGAACCTAGAATACAACATACCACTGGAATACCCCTACCACTCAAAAAAAAAAAAAAGAAAGAAAGAAAGAAAAAGAAAAAAGAAAGAGCTTCCCAAATACTGAGATTACAGTATTTGGGAAGCTGAGACAGGAGGATGGCAGATTTGCAGCCAGCCTCAACAACTTACAGCAAAGTCCTCCGGAACTTTATGAGACCCTGTTTCAAAATAAAAAGTCAAATAGGGTTGGGGGTGTAGCTCAGAGATAGAACTCCCCCTGGGTTCAATCTCCAGTACCATCAAAAAAAAAAAAATGTTGTGGGATTGTCCCTTGGTCCCCCTGTGGATTCATAGCCAAGGAGCCGGTGCGTGGCAGTTTCTGCTAGTTTACTGCAAGGCCAGGGTAATTGTCATGGCTCCTGTCTTCACTTCTAGGATCACTTTCTAATGACTCACTCCCTCCTGGTGCTGGAAACCTAAAAGGAAATGGTGTGACCGATGTGCTGCTGGCCCCTGGGCCCCAGGTAAGTTGAGATTTCTTCTTCAGCATGGATCCATTTTCTAACGTTGCTGAGAAATTGCTCTGCCCGGGTTCCTAGACCCCTGGGTTCATCTTGCTGAATGGATGAGCAAGCAAGCTCACCAGGGATGGAAGCTCACCGGGGATGCGCCTCACAGGCATCATCGCACTTTCCTTCCCAGCATGGGTTCTTCTCAACCGGAGTGCTGGCTGCACCCCCCCAACCTCTTGAGCATTTGATTGGCCTGTGGTGACATGCAAAGCAGTAAGAGCCACTTGGCCTGCCTCGGGGGTTCCCTGAGGCAGTAAGATACAGATACGTAAAACAGTTAAGAAAAAAAAATATACATATATATATACACACATATACATATATATGTGTGTGTATACATCTATATCTATATATACATATCTAGCTATATATGTGTATGTATATCTATATATCTGTATATATGTATATGTATATATATCTGTGTATATATATTATATATATACACAGATATATATATATACACAGATATATATATATACACAGATATATATATATATATATACACAGATATATATAATATATATATATATATATATATATTGTTTGTGTGGTACTGGGGATTGAACCCAGGGGCATTCTACCTCTGAGCTACATCCCCAGCCTATTTTATTTTGAAACAGGGTGTCGCTAAATTGCGGAGGCTGCCCTTAATTACAAAGTCCCCACCATGTGTGTAACCCAGGAGGAGGGAGGGAACATGGTGCTGCCACTAGGAGGGCTTCCCCAAGGAGGTAAACGTGAGGCAAGAGCTGAAATGTGAGTAGGATTCAGCTGAAAGGGCGGCGCAGAGGGGAGAAAATTCTGGAACAGGACGCAGTGAGTGTCAAGGGGCAAAAGAGATCGTGGCACGCACTTCAAACCACGGAAAGGTGGCTCCTAACTGGAGCACGGAGAACGCACGCGGGAGGAGCAGCGTGTGAGCAGGCAGAGCAGAGGGAGGCTGGGCCTTCAGGGCTCTTGTAAGCAATGACAAGAACACTTGGGAACTTCCATAATAATTTGAGCTTGAATAAATCTGTATCCAGTGGCACACATAGCAAATTCTAATTTTTAATAAGATCCTAATTTTTAATAAAATTCTAATCCTTAATAAATATAGACTGATTTTCTTCTGAAAAGAAAACTAGAGGGAAAAATACTTCATCGTTCATGAACTCCTTCTATTGAAAAATATAAGGATATATTTAAAATATAAGGATATTTCAGCCGGGCATGGTGGCACACACTTGTAATCCCAGTACTTGGGAGGCTGAGACCAGAGGATCCGGGTTTGCGGCCAGCCTCAGCTACTTAGTGAGGCCCCCTGCAACTTCATGAGACCCGGTTTCAAAATAAAGAATAAAAAATAGGCCTGGGGGTGTAGTTTGGAGGTAGAATGCCCCTGGGTTCAATCCCCGGCACCTAAAAATAAAATAAAATATAAGGATATTTTATTAATAATCATAATAATTCTATTTTCTCCCCTTTCCCATAGAGAAGTAGTAAGGAGTTCTACAGTTCTTTGTGTAATTGATTGGTCTGAGAACTAGGACCGTTTTGCCTTTGGGTGTGCACTGAAGGTGCCCCTCCCTGCAGGCAGCGTGCAGGTGTGGTGCAAGGAGGCAATGGTGGGGTGCATGCGCGCCGCAGGCATGCCAGAGAACCGTGGTGTCTGACCTCCTGTCCTTCCCGTCTTCTTTCTCCTGTGCTGTCACTCTCGGTCCTTCCCAGAGGCCTGGGAAGAGGCCGGCTGGTAAGCACCGATGTGTTTGGTTTTTCAGGAACCGTCCGTGGTCAGGGATGTGGCTGAGGCTCTCACCCAGTGGGGGCGGCTGAACCCTCCTCAGGGAGCTGCGCCTGAGAAGCACAGGAATCTGGTGTTGCTGGGTAAGGGTGGCTCCCCGCCCCTGCAAATTCACCTCGCGCTTCCTTTGCTTGCTCAGGTCCCAGGAGCGCTGAAGTCCTTAGAGTCAGGGGCTTCGTATCTGTAAGGCCTGAGCCAGGCAGCTTCTGCTCTGGTGTCAGGATAGTTTTAACACTGCTGGAGTTAGAAAGGGGCTCCTCCCTCATACGGCCTGTGGCATCCTTCTCTACTCCTGACCAAGGATGCCACGTCAGAGTTCTATGAAAACTACTCTGAAGAGAATGGGTGCTTATTCTTTTCATAGGGACAGTAAAAGCAAGTGACTGAATTGTTCTGAACTCAAGGAAACCCCATACCAATCTGCTTGCCTTCTTTTTGTGTGTGTGTGTGGCACTGGGGATCGAACCCAGGGGCATTCTACCTCCGAGCTACACCTCCAGCCCTATTTTATTTTTATTTGGAAACAGGGTCTCACTAGGTTGATGAGAGTCTCACTACTTGCTGAGGCTGACTTCGAACTTGTGATCCTCCTGTCTCAGCCTCCCAAGTACTGGGATTACAGGCATGTGCCACCACACCCGGTCCCTGCCTGCCTTCTTCTGAGCACTGTTGAGGAAGAAATCCAGAACCTCCCTCCCTCCCTCGGACAGTCTTCCCTTAAGTCCGCGGCACTGGCGCAGAGCTCCTTACCAGACCCCCTTTTCTTCCCATGAACAGGACTTCCGATCTCCAAGCCTGATGTGATCTCTCAGTTGGCCTGTGGGGAGGAGCTGGCGAGGGAAGTCTCTCAAGCAGCCCGTCCAGGTGAGGGGTGTTGGGAATGGTGACAGTAGGCTAGGTGCAGATGGTTATAGAAATGCTAGATTCCACTTGATCCACGGAGCGAGTGGAGCCCAGCCTCTGCTGCGCCACACTCCAGCTGTGCTGCTGATGGTCTGCTTAGGAAGTCAGAACTGGAATTTCTTTAGTGAGTAAATACCTTCCACCCTTTTAAACCAGTTTTTTCCCCAAGTACAGTGAAAATCAACATTTTGTGTGTGTGTGTGTGTGGTACCAGGGATTGAACCCAGGGGCATTCTGCCTCTGAGCTACACCCCCAAGAGTAGTATCCCCATTCGGCCCCACCTTTTAAAGGTCCCATCACCTCAACACTGCCACACTGGGAACCGAGCGTCTAGCGTATGAACCCTTGGGGGCACACTCAGACCGTGTCTAAACGATAGCACCATCTCAGCCCAGGAGGCTTAAACATTTGTAGCAGTGAAGCTTTTCCCCTGAACTCTTACTTGGGAGCCCGGGATCCTGGGGTGGGTATACCTGTCCCGGCAGGCTGGGGACAGTCTGGGCACAGGCAGCTTTGCCCTTCCCCTCCCCACACACTGGTCTTTTGCTTCTTCTGTTCTCTCCTTTCCCTCCCTCTCCTGTTCAGTAGGTGCGCGGTGATGGTAAACAATCAGAGATGATCGGTTGCTTCCTAATTACTAAGCTTTATGATTATTTGAATTTGTAGATCTAGACCACACAAATGCTAGCTTCTAGAATTCGTTTCATCTCGAGACAGCGGCAACAGATCTTTGTGTAAGAGGGACGGTTAGCAGTGAGTAGCGCGTGTTGGAGTGGGAAAGGCATGCCGCGAGGTCGGCTGAGGTGGTCTCAGCAGAGGCGCGCACTGAGAACTGGGCGCAGTGGCTCGTCCCCGGGAGAACGTCGTCGTCTGATCCCAGCCCGTCTCCTCCAGTCCTGGTTTTGTCTGCCGTTTCCCCACATCGCCTCTGCTTAGTCTTACTCTGTTAGTCTTTCATTTCCTCCCCTGCTGCGGAGAGGGGTGCTGAGCGTCTGCCCACCCCTCCCTTGCTGCAGCTGTCCTTCTTTGCCCAGTCCCCCGTCTTCTCTCGTGTCCTCAAGATGGCAAGGCTGTTTTTGAGAGCGTGGAAGTTCCTGTGTTTCCTGGAAGCAGTTTTTGTTGGTTTTGTTCCTCTGCCACGCAGTTATTTTCCAGTGTGAGAAATGACAGCTGTGTGCTCTTGCTTTTTTCAGTCTGGGAGAGAATACCAGGAAGCAAGGCGCTGACTCCAGGGGAGGACTTTGCTGAAGAGGACCCAGCCCCCGGGGTGTTAGTCGAAAGATTTCCAAAGGAAGGTTCCGGTGAATGTGAGGACTCTTTAGAGAGTCAGCAGGAAAACCACGAGAAGCATGTGACACAGGAAGTCGTCACTCAGAAGAAACTTTCTGGGGAGAGAAGTTACCCACGTGATGAATTTAGAAGAAATTTAAGTCGGCGATCATTACTCATTCAACAGCAAGGAGAGAGACTTCGCAGTTGTGATTCGTTTAAGAAGAACTTGAAACAAAATTCAGATCTAATTAGGCGTGAGAGAATTTGTGCAGGAAAGAAGCCTTGGAAGTGTACCGAGTGTGAAAAAGCCTTCAGTTATTACTCAGCGTTTGTCTTGCATCAGAGAATTCACACGGGAGAGAAGCCCTACGAGTGCGAGGACTGTGGGAAAGGCTTCAGCCAGAGCATCCACCTCACTCTGCACCGGAGGATCCACACTGGCGAGAAGCCCTACGAATGTCACGAGTGTGGGAAAGCCTTCAGCCACCGCTCGGCCCTTATTCGGCATCATATAATTCACACCGGAGAGAAGCCCTATGAGTGCACGGAATGCGGGAAGGCGTTTAACCAGAGCTCCTACCTCACCCAGCACCAGCGGATCCACACCGGAGAGAAACCGTATGAGTGCCACGAGTGTGGCAAGGCCTTCAGCCAAAGCACCTTCCTCACCCAGCACCAGGTCATCCACACCGGAGAGAAACCTTACAAGTGCAACGAGTGTGGCAAAGCCTTCAGCGACCGCTCCGGCCTCATTCAGCACCAGAGGACTCATACTGGGGAGAGGCCCTACGAGTGCAGCGAGTGCGGGAAAGCCTTCGGCTACTGCTCAGCCCTGACGCAGCACCAGAGGACTCACACCGGGGAGAAGCCCTACCAGTGCAGCGACTGTGCCAAGGCCTTCAGCGACCGCTCGGCCCTTATCCGGCACCAGCGAACACACACCGGGGAGAAGCCGTATAGGTGTCAGGACTGCGGCAGAGCTTTCAGCCAGAGCTCATCGCTCACGAAACACCAGAAGACTCACACCGGGGAGAAGCCCTATCAGTGTAAAGAGTGTGGGAAAGCCTTCAGCCAGAGTTCTTCCCTTTCTCAACACCAGAAAACCCACGCTGGAGGGAAAACCAAGGACTGCAGACAGGCCTTTAGCGAGCACTCCGCCTGTGGCCAGCACAAGAGAATTCATACTGGATAAATGGCATCCATTCAGAGCTTATGTAGTAAGAGTTTACCAGACATGCTTTGAGGGCTTACCAAGACATTTAAGGCTTTTTAAAAAGTTATTGAGCCGGGCGTGGTGGCACACGCTTGTAATCCCAGTACTTGGGAGGCTGAGACTGGAGAATCCGGGTTCACGGCCAGCCTCAGCTACCTAGTGAGGCCCTCCGCAACTTAGTGAGACCCTGTTTCAAAATAAAGAATAAAAAATAGGGCTGGGGGTGTAGCTGGGAGGTAGAATACCCCTGGGTTCAATCCCCGGTAGCACAAAAAAAAAAAAAGTTATTGAGCAGTCACTGACATGGGATAATGACTGCAAAAGAGGTTTTATGTTTTTTAGATGTCCTAATAGAGGGCACTGTGACTTTCCCTGGGTAAAGAGGAAACTTAATGCCCTAATGTGTATATAAGCTACAAATCTTTGAGAGAGAAACAGGGTCTCTCATGGTGGAAAGAAGAGGACATCTTGGCTGGGCTCAGGCCTCGATGCTGAGGGATAAAGTTCTAAAGAGAAGTGGTCCCTTCAGGGAAATTGCAGCGGTGGAGATAAGAGAGTGAGGCTCCCCAGTGGGTTTGTCCAGGGTGGGGAAGGTGAGGAACAGAGGCACAGGTACCTGTGCCTTAGGTACTAGGACACAGAGGAGGTAGATGGAAAGGAAAGAGAAAGAGTTGGGAGGAAGAACCCACAAGGTGCTGACTGGGTCAACTGCCCAGCTGGTCACAACCAGGACGACAGCAGGCTTCGCTGGCCGGTTGCGGCTTCTGTGCGGGCAGCCTCACCCCGAGGCTCGGGAATGTCGGCCTGGGTGGGGTCGGCCTCTGCATTTTCTGTCTAGACCTTGCTTACTGAGCTGTCCCCTACCAAGAACCATGTTCATTCCAGGGGTCACGACCTACGGCGTCAAGAGGGAGGGGACGGAAAAGACCTTTGATGTGTTCAGTCTGTTTTAAGCTGTCTGAGTTACCTGAGAATGTTTATTTATAAAGATATACCTCAGTTGTACGTAGTTTGTACCTTAGGGTTTTTTTCATACTGTAATAAAATTTAATTGTAGACTTGCACTGACTTAGCATATCAGATTGTAAAAAACTTGAAAAAGACTTTGAAATACTTGCCTTTTGCCATTGTATTCTTGGATACGTCCAGATGACATCTGTGTATATGTGTGTGTGTGTGTGTTTTAATTGAAACTCTGAAGGTTATTATTGGAAACAGTATTTCGAAAGCAGCCCTATTTTTTATTCTTTATTTTGAAACAGGATCTCACTAAGTTGCAGAGGGCCTCACTAAGTAGCTGAGGCTGGCCACAAACCCGGATCCTCCTGTCTCAGCCTCCCAAGTACTGGGATTACAAGTGTGCGCCACCACACCCGGCTTCAAGTTTTACTTTTTTTGAGGTTTAGTTGTTATCTGAATACAAGGTGGGAACTATATCTCTGGTGATTTGAATGTTTTATCATTATGTAATGACTTTCTTTCAACCTAAGAAGAATATTTTATTTATTTATTTTTTTTTTTTTTTGCGGTACTGGGGATTGAACCCAGAGGGGTTCTACCTCCGAACTATACCCCCGGCCCTATTTTTTATACTTTATTTTGAAACCGGGTCTCACGAAGTTGCGGAGGGCCTCACTAAGTAGAGAGACAGAGACAGAGAGAGAGAGAGATAGAGCTGAGGCTGGCCGCGAACCCGGATCCTCCGGTCTCAGCCTCCCAAAGTACTGGGATTATAAGCATGCGCCACCACGCCTGGCAAGAAGAATATTTTATAATAGATTTAACAAACTGTAATTCCATTCCATAAAATACACCCATTTAAAATGTACAATTCAGCTGGGAGTGGTGGCACACACCTATAATCCCAGTACTTGGGAGCCTGAGACAGGGGGATCACAGGTTCGAGTCCAGGCTCAGCAAGTAGCGAGACTCTCATCAACCTAGTAAGACCCTGTTTCAAAAACAAAGATAAAGCCGGGCGTGGTGGCGCACGCTTGTAATCCCAGTACTTTGGGAGGCGGAGACTGGAGGATCCGGGTTCGCGGCCAGCCTCAGTTCGAGCACGTGCGCGGGCGCGCGCGCACGCTCTCTTTCTCTCCCTGTCTCTCTCTCTCTCTCTCTCTCTCTCTCTACTTAGTGAGGCCCTCCGCAACTTCGTGAGACCCGGTCTCAAAATAAAGTATAAAAAATAGGGCCGGGGGCGTAGCGCGGAGGTAGAACGCCCCTGCGTTCAATCCCCG
>PVJS01054880.1:0-12822 GCA_004027185.1 Glis glis | reverse complement strand
CTCTCTCAAGAGTGATAGCCTGAGCCGGGCGGGGTGGCGCACGCTTGTAATCCCAGTACTTGGGAGGCTGAGACAGGAGGATCCAGGTTCGCGGCCAGCCTCAGCTACTTAGTGAGACCCTCCGCAACTTAGTGAGACCCTGTTTCAAAATAAAGAATAAAAAATAGGGCTGGGGGTGGAGCTCGGAGGTAGAATGCCCCTGGGTTCAATCCCTAGTACTGCAAAAAATAAATAAATAAGTAAAATAAATAAAAAGAGTGATAGCCTGGTAATCACAAGACGGTTTATGGTGAGCTGGCCGTTCTCAGGCTCTTTAGGTCAACATTGCCTCTATTTGGTCAATAAACAATGCTGGGAATGTATCCTATGTTGTAGGTTTCCTAAAATATTGTATCTCCTTTTCAATCTATTCTAAAAATACATGTGTTAGTACATTGTATAAGTTAATTAACAATGCACTGGGCATTTTCATAAGTGAGTGAATTTATAGTAACTTTGAGATTTACAGATTTCTCAAGAATTCGGGAGTGACAGGCCTGGGAGAAAAACTGGCCTGGGGAAAAGGTGTGAGGAGCTTTAGCACAAGGTGTTCAGGTTAAAGTTAATCTCCTTTCTACTTGTCTTTTGTTTATTTCCTGTCCTGCCTCAGTTGCATGTTTGGTTTTGTAAGGAACTGCCCGCTGTCTCCCCGATGGGCCAGTGTTTCAGGTTCCCACCGCTAGTGCCGAGGGACCCATCTCTTCCAAGTCCTTGCTGGCATGTGGGGTTGTCACCACTCTCCATCTCAACCGTTCTGATGGTGTGATGTGGACCTCGAGGCAGAACTAATTCAAGTTTCCCTAGTGATCAGTGGTGTCGACCTTCTCGTGCTATTAGGCAGCTCCTCAGAACTTTTAGTTATTTCTGCTGGCATTTTAATTTGTGTCCTTGTTCTCCTTTCTCATGGATGTCTCCTTGAGTGTGGGAAGCCTCCGTGGTCCCTCTTGCCAGGCCCCTTCTCCCCATCACCTCTCCTCAGGGCAGCTGGCTAGTTACCTTTCCCATCCTGGGTTCAGCAGCTGCTCAGTGCTATGCCTGTCTGTGGGCTAGTGCCACTCTACCTGAGCCCATGGTCAGCTGGGTTTTGTTTGCTCCTGAGGATGCTCCCTGTGGCAGTGGGTGTGGCTCTCAGATCTGCTCCCACTAGCCAGTTCTGTAGGAGCAGCCTTGTGTGGACGTGGGCTCCGCTTTCCGTGCCTCAGTTGGGGCAGTGTGCTCTGGAGGCAGAGCCCTGCGTGGATGTGGGCACCGCTTCCCGTGCCTCCGTCAGAGCCGTGTGCTCTGGAGCCGCAGCCTGGGGCACCTCCCTGTTCTCTGTGGCTTGGACCTCACAGTGTGCTTCACTGTGTACTTCATGAGCTGGCAGTGAACTGCGCTCCTGCCCGCTCTCGAGCACCTCTGCCTCTCTCCCACAGGCTCCCGGGGCGTGAGACGGAGGCACCAGGCTTCCTCTTGGAGTGTGACAGCTCTGTGCTGGACACTCTGCAGAACCACCTTGCGCTGTACAAGATTCGGCGGAAGGTTGCAATGGAGCCACATCCAGAGCTCCGTGTGTGGGCAGTCCTGCCCAGTGGCCCCCAGGCTGGCGAGGCTGCACTGCTGCAGGAGAGGGCAGAGGCCACTGCCATCCTCATCCGCGACCCCCGAACTGCACGCATGGGCTGGCGACTCCTTACCCAGGATGAGGGCCCGACCTTGGTGCCCATGAGCCAGCTTGGGGACCTCAGGGACTATCACACGCACCGGTATCTGCAAGGTATGGGTGGGGATGGGTGGGGTGGACACACTGGGCTAGGTGGAGGGCAGGTAGAAAGGAGTGGGTGCGGGTAGAAGGGCGGGGCCAGAAAGTGTACCAGGATAACCTCATCTCTCTGGTTTCTGATCCTCACAGGTGTCCCTGAGGGGGTCCGTGACCTGCCGCCAGGGTTGGCCTTGCCCCTGGAGTCCAACTTGGCCTTTATGAATGGCGTGAGCTTCACCAAGGGCTGCTACATTGGCCAGGAGCTGACGACCCGCACCCACCACATGGGCGTCATCCGCAAGCGGCTCTTCCCAGTGCGGCTGGCCGGCCCCCTCCCCACTGGCGGTGTGGACCCAGGCACCGCAGTGCTCACTGAGTCGGGACAGGTGGCCGGCAAGTTCAGGGCCGGCCATGGGGACGTGGGACTGGCCCTGTTGCGGCTGGAGAAAATCAAGGGACCTCTCCACATCAGGACCTCAGAGAGCAATCAGGTGGCTGTAACTGTGTCTGTGCCAGACTGGTGGCCCACAGCCCCCAAGTAGCCCTGGGTGTCCTCAGCTCCTGCTGGCCTTAGAGATGTTGGGGTGCCTGTGGCCTCTTTCTGAGGTGTTCTGGTCCATCTGCTGTGACCTGCTGAGTGTGAGCCCCATTTCCTGTTGTGGCCATACTGAACACACCCACCTGGGAAAGTCCCTGCGTGTTCGTGGCTGCCCGGAGCTGTAGATAGGCCCGGCCACCACTGCTACTTCCTGTGGAGGGTCCCATACTCCTGAGCTGGCCTCTTCCTGCGAGCTCTGTGGCTGGGGCAGCAGGAACCCTCTTGGGAATGGGAGGGCAAGGCAGGCCCTCTGTCCACCTGTGTGCAGTGCTGGATCCCTGCTTGGACCAGACCCAAAGAAGGTTACTCACGGGGTCTGTGGACCAAAGACAGGATGGGTCTCTGTCCACGGGCGCAGTTCACGGGGCCTCATCCCCACCTGAGGTTGGTGCACTCTGGGGATCATGTTGCAGTGCTCTTTGTTTTTTATTTTGTGTGTGTGTGTGTGTGTGGTACTGGGGATGGAACTGCTGTACCTCTGAGCTATACCTCCAGCACTATTTTATTTTTTATTTTGAAACAGGGTCTCATTAAGTTGCTGAGGGCCTCACTAAATTACTGAGGCTGACCTCGAACCTGCAATCCTCCTGTCCCAGCCTCCCAAGTACTGGGATTACAGGCGTGCGTCACCACGTCCGACTGCTGTGCTCACTTTGAAACATGGTTCAGTGTGGGAATTGCATGTGGGCATCCTTGTGCGGGGAGAGGGGGACACATTGGACCCCAAGGGGTGTGCATCTGTGTGGTGAACAATGCTTACTGTATACCTGTGCACACCTGGGGATCCCTTCCTAGTGCACCTCTGTGCAAAAGGTAGCTCTGCCCTGGGGGTTAGCCAGGTGAGCCCTTGGTCATTTCACACTGGTATCCCAGCTAATTTGCCCCTCCTCCCTAAGCCCCCAGGAGGGGTGGGGCACAGGGCTCAGGTCCAGGTGGGAGAGGTTTCCACCTGACTCTCCAGTGTGCTTTCAGAAAGAGAATGATCCGTTGGCGTTTGATGGGGTGGGAACCCTTTTGAACTGCCAGTCCCCCTCCTCCCGGGCCCCACCGGGTCTCACTCCAAGGCCTACAAGACTATTAAAGCGTGTCCTACAAGCAGCTGTTTGGAAGTCTGGTTTCATTTTGGGTGGAAAGAGCCTGGTGCTTGGTTTTGGTTGTCTGGTAGAATATACACAGGGACCAGCTTTCCCTGCAGAACAAGAAAATACAGCAGATCAAATAAATCTGGGGCTGGGGTGGAGGTCAGTGGTAGAACTCATGCACTAGGCCCTGGGTTCTATCCCCAGCATCACCAGAAAAATAGATAAATCTGTATTTCAACAGAGTTAAGCAGGTCAGCAAAAAGGGGAGAGGCCCCAGGGGCTAGCGGGGGGGGGTGACCTGCACAGTCATCCTGAGCTGGAAGGAGCAGGGGTGATCACCCCTCTAAGGACCTGCAGTCTCGGAAGCCACATGGGCTGGGGTCCAAGGTGAACTCTGGGCTGAAATACAGTGGCTCAGGAGGAGGTTGGGAGAGTGGGCAGGGAGGAAGGTGCAGGAGGCCTGGCTACAACTGGAGTGGACTTGGTAAGTTGGGAGTGAGGTCCCAGCCAGCACAGGGGAACTCCCCTTAGGTGAGAACACGGTGGTGTTGTCCCTGCAGGGTACTGAGTGTAGAGCTCACTGCCAGGTGCCCAGACACCTCTGCAAGATCACAGGATAACTGCCCCTGGCAGGGATAGCATGGACACCTCTGGTGCACAGAAGCTGTCCAGGTCCCAGCCTGTGCAGACAGGCCCTGCCCTGGGTGGGGGTGGCCAGGCCAAGACCATAACAGGCACTGTGTCCTCCCTCCTTCCTGTCTGTAGGCACATGACATTGGCTTTATTGAGCATGGGGGAGATGGAAAGGGTCATTTTAAAGGGAGAACTTTGTGCTCTGGAAGCCTTCTGAGGCACAGGACTGAGGTCCCTGCAGGTGTCCCTGCCTTTCAGCCCCAGTAGCTGATGCTGCTTTCACACTGACATGGTGACATTTGATGAGGATTGGAGGCCAGTTCCTCTCCAGTTGCAGCTGGGCATGTGACCAAGAGCCCAGAGCCAATGCTGAAAACTTGACTGTCTCTGGCCCTGGTAGGATGTGCCCATGGAAGGAGAATATTATCTGTGAGCTTAGAAATGCTCAGGGTTAGCCAGGAGTGGTGGCGCATACTTGTAATCCCAGTACTTGGGAGGCTGAGACCAAAGGATCCGGGTTCGCGGCCAGCCTCAGCTACTTAGTGAGGCCCTCCGAAACTTAGTGAGACCCTATTTCAAAATAAAGAATAAAAATAGGGCTGGGGTGTATTCCAGAGGTAGAAAAAAAAAAAAAAGAAATGCTCAGGGTTCCTCACCTCTGGGCTGCAGTGTCCCTCAAGAATCCCACTTTTTGTCAGGAGCCTGGAGGTATGTCCCAAAGACCTGGCCAGGGGAGGAGAGGGAAAGGGAGCCAAGAGGAGGCAGCCACCATAATGCTGTCTGCAGAGTGAGGTGTTGTTGCCTTGAGATCCATCCACTAAATGCCTTCAGGGCTATCCAGGTATTGGGATCTCAGAATACTTGATTTTCATTAAACAAATCTGTCTTCCATGTTCTATCCCAGAATTTTGGAAAAGAAAAGTGCACACTGTAAAAGTGCTTTCTTCATTGACAAACCAAATCAGTTCCACGAAAGGGACTAGTCTTGGCCTTCGGGGCCTCCAGGGCCACCCTGCATGTTATGGGGGGGTTAGCCAGCATTTGACCTTTACATTTGATGCCCACCAGTGCATGAACACTGATCATTATGAAAGCTGGTACAGATGCCGGAAACTGTTGTCTGACTTTCCTCTCTGCTTTTTAGTTTGTTTTGCAAAAAGCATGAAGTTCTGGGACTGAAAGGGGGAGTGAGGCCTCAGCCAAGGCCAAGCAGAGCAGGGCAATAGTAGGATGACTGTGTGAATGGTTTCTGTGGGCCTAGAGCTATGGCGGTGGCTCCCAGAAAAAAAAGGCAGAGAGATATTGCCTCCTGGGGTGGAGGAGCAGGCTCTGAGCTGGTTAGTTTGCATATCAAAGGATTGTACCCCACTGGGTGTTCCTTATCTCTAGAAAGTAACTGGGGGAGGGAGAGGTTCTCCTCAGCCAGAGAGTTTTTTTAAAGATATCAAAACAAGGCCAGTGAGGTGGCACACGCCTGTAATCCCAGTACTTTGTGATGAGGTAGAATAGAAGAGATAAAAATTTTAGGTAGAAAGAAGACAAATTGGGAAGGAAAATATAGTTTTAAAATCTTGGAAAGTTCATGGTCTCTAACTCCACCCTATAGGGTGTGTTGTCTTAGGCAGAAGCCTCAATGAGTCCCCACCTTTAATCACAATGGCCCCTCTCCCCACCTGAGATCCCTGAGATGCTTAGTGTAAACAAAGGGTCCATGAGGAGGACAAAGGTCAGACACCAGCCAGCCACCACCCTTCAGTTGCCAGGGAAACTGAAGATTAAGAGGAAGTCCAGACCTCCACTGTGTGACCCCACCGATCCCCTCATGGGGGTTTTATAAAAGAACTGAGAAAGCAGCAAAGGCTCTCTTGCTTGCCTGGACAGACGCTCTCTCACGTGCGTGCAGAGACACTTGTTCTCCCCCTCTTGAGATGGCCCGCGTGTCCCCTGAATGTGTATCCCCACCTTTCTTGAATTAAACCTTTGCCTTTTCTCTGACTGGCACGTGTTGAAATTCTTTTCATCATGGAGGCCAAGAACCCACCTAATATTGTGTCTTCTCTTGACATAATCTATGGCGACCCAACAAAGGTGAAGGGCAAAAAACCACACGGGAGACAACCATGCAGCCGAGAGATTTATTCAAGCGGCGGGGGGTCAGAAGAAAGGTGATCAGAGAAAGAGAGCGCGCACCACTGCACTTGGGATTAAATACAGGCTTAAGCTGAGTTAGCCCGTAGCCATTGGTTGACCGGACCCGGTGTTGTATCTTATTGGAGGCCCGCATGGCCTTTAAACTTATTGGTCGGTGGGATGGCACGCGCCGGAAGCCTGAGCGGTTTCCAGAAAGGGCCAGGATTCTTTTGAGAAGCAGTTACTAGGCATGGGGGCAGGGCTGGGAGGAGAACCCCCTCGGAGAACTGGTTCAATCCATCATTCCCCCCTTTTTGATATTGTTTGGGAATTGGGCGTTGTGTCTTTCCAGCTACTACTTCCTGCTGTCAAAGGGGGCGACGGATTGCGGGGAAGGGGGGAGAGTGGGCTGACCCAGTTCCAGGGAAAGGAGAATACCCAAAAACCCTGCACCAAATGTGTAGATTTCAGCTGGAGTAAAGTCCATTAGGGTGCCCTGTAGCCATAGGTCCGCCAGCGTGGTTGTCCAGTCTGTAGTTCCCATGGAAGGGGGATGAGCCAGCTGTCCATATGCAGCGCGTCCAGGAATAAGCACCATCTTTGGTATAGCATTTTGCTGGTAGGTACCCGAGCATGAAAGGAAAGAGAAAAAGGGGAAAAGGAAAAAGAAGAGGGATGGGGTGAGGGTGGCCTGAGCCTCCGCCGGGGTTTAGGTAGTCCATGGATGGTCCTGGAGTGAATAGGGACCTGCAGTTGGCAGCAGCTGATAATCCCTAAGGAGGAGCTGGTTGAAAGTTTGGTTAGAAATTTTGTTTATTTGGGTTTGTAAAAATTTCAAAAGGCAAGGGAGGAACATGCAAAAGAGGAATATTCCAACTAGAGGGCCCATAATTGGCAAGAGCCAGGTTAGGATTGGATTGTTAAGGGATTCCCATATGTTGGAGTTAGACCCCGAGGAATCCTCAAGAAAACTTTCTCTTATACAATGGAGGTTTTTGATGTTCGTTTCTACTACCTGTGACTCGTTGATGTAATAGCAACAATCTTCTTGGAGAAAAATACAGGTCCCACCTTTTTCGGCTGTCAATAAGTCAAGGGCCCTTCGGTTTTGCAGGGTGACTCCAGCTAGGGATGTGATTTGATGCTGCAGGGAGCTCGGGAGGTGTGTCTGGTCCAGTTTGAGGATGATTCCCAGTTTCTGGTTCTATGGAAAGACATTAGCCCTGCTGCCCTCCCTGGGGAGGAGCTCCTCTGTTGTGTCTGTCGCTCTGAGGCTGTGGTCCCTGGGAACCGGCAGGTCAGCTGTGAAAAGTGTCGCCACGCTTATCATCAGGACTGCCACATCCCCAGGGCCCCAGCCCCTGGAGAAGGAGAGGGCACAGCCTGGGTCTGCCGCCAGTATGTCTTTGCGATTGCCACCAAGAGGGAGGGTGCACTGAAAAAGGGTCCCTATGCCCATGCCATGCTGGGTATGAAGCTCTCTCTGCCGTATGGACTGAAGGGGCTGGACTGGGATGCTGGCCACCTGAGCAGCTGGCAACAGAGCTGCTGCTACTGTGGCGGCCCTGGGGAGTGGAACCTCAAGATGCTGCAGTGCCGGAGCTGCCTGCAGTGGTTCCACAAGGCTGCACCCAGTGTCTGAGCAAGCCCCTCCTCTACGGGGACAGGTTCTATGAGTTTGAATGCTGTGTGTGCCCTGGGGGCCCCGAGAAGGTCCAGAGACTGCAGCTTCACTGGGTGGATGTATTGGAAGGAGGTAATTGGGGAGCTGGGACAAAGGAAGGGGCTGGATTTTGTAATCAGCGGTTTTGATGGGGGGGGGGTTCATCTGCGGGGCCGAAGTCGTCAAGAGAAGAACAGGAAGGTGTGGGGACAGGTGTGGGGTTGGGTTGATAGGCAAGGAGGACATTCTTGGGAGAACAAGAAATACACAGAGCAGGATTGGAACGGAGAAAGGAAAAAGCCTGAACGTAGGGAATCTCTGCCCATTTTTTTGATCGCTCACAAAAGTTATAAAGATCCCTGAGAAGTGTGGGATCGAGACCCATACTCGGGCCATTTGTTTTAGTTGTCTAAGGGATAAGTGGGCCAGTCCTGAGTGCAAAAGTTAATGAGTCGTTTAGGCTTAATATCGGGAGTAAGGCTGAGGGTGTTTAAATTGTTTAGGAGACATTTTAGGGGGGAGTTGGCCGGGACAGAAGAGGAAGTCCCCATGGAGAGGATTATGTGTCCATGGAGGCGTCCTCCCAGGACAGGATACAGCAGGTCTCAACCTGAAGAGCCCAGTTGTCACCGAGGTCTAGCAGGTGAGAGGTCCCAGTGGACTGGAGGACAATGGGTCACCGAGCGCTCGGATTTTGGAGGTCCCAGTGGACTGGTAAGGAGGGAAGACCCAAGTCCGGAGAGGGGCCTCTTCACCCCCGCGGCCGAGATGAGGAAGAAAAAGTGAAAATAAGGAATTTTTTTTTTGTGGTACCGGGGATTGAACCCAGGGGCGTTCTACCTCTGAGCTACACCCTCAGCCCTATTTTTATCCTTTATTTTGAAACCGGGTCTCACAAAGTTGTGGAGGGGCTCACTAAGTAGCTGAGGCTGGCCGTGAACCCGGATCCTCTGGTCTCCGCCTCCCAAGTACTGGGATTACGAGCGTGCGCCACCACTCCTGGCTTGAAAATAAGGAATTTAACTTGTAACAATTAACAACCAATTGTGGTGAGGAAGGAATTTAGCCTGTAATTGACCACAAGTAACCAACTGTGATGGCTCACTACAAGGAGTTTAACCTGTACCTGACTGCGAACAATTAATGGTGATAATCTACTACTGTTGGACCAGCCCAAAGGAGGTTTACTAATCTAGGAGTTAAGCTTAAAACTCCGTGAGGTCCACCGCGACCATGAAGATCTGGGTGGGGTGCGTTCCTCCCCGTGCGGGCCAATGCTTGGGGCAGCTGGACGGTCACGGTCAGCACCCAGCAAGAGACCCGACAGGTTTTGGAGTTTGGGAATTAAGGGGAACTCACCTAAAGATGGCTGATGGTGGATGTGAAGCAGGTGATCAAAATAATGGGCGAAGGCTGTGGCGTCCCGGTGGGTCAAGCCCTATGGCTCAAAGTGGGGTCTCACCAAAAGGTGGGGGTGAGAGAGCGTGCATGCCACTGTGCTTGGGATTAAATACAGGCTTAAGCTGAGTCAGCCCGTAGCCATTGGTTGACCGAACCCGGTGTTGCGTGGCCTTTAAACTTATTGGTCGGTGGGATGGCTCGTGTCGGAAGCCTGAGCAGTTTCCAGAAAGGGGCGGGATCTTTTTGAGAAGCAGCAATAGGCATGGGGGCAGGGTTGGGAGGAGAACCCCCTCCCCCCCAGAGAACCTGTTCAATCCATCAAAAGGGACATCAGGCTGGGCGTGGTACTCTCTCTCTCTCCCTGTCTCTCTCTACCTAGTGAGGCCCTCCGCAACTTCATGAGACCCAGTTTCAAAATAAAGCATAAAAAAATAGGGCCAGGGGTGTAGCACGGAGGTAGAACGCCCCTGGGTTCTATCCCCGGTACCGCAAAAAAAAAAAAAAAAAAAAAGGGACATCAGAAAAATCAGCATTGGTAAGTTTTAAGAATGTTTGGATTTTTCTCATCCCTATTTTTAAATGTCCTGTGTGTGTGCAGATCACGGGGATTCCTGGGGGAGCTTGGCAGAAGTGTGTGAGTTAGAGAGGCGAGTCCCATTTCCCCCATGGCGAAGTGGGTCGCCCGTCTGCACCCCCCCCACGGCGACCCCTACTGCCTTCTTCCTGGGTGGGAGGGGGGGCTGGGACTCCCGCCACCACTGCCTTGGCCCAGAGGAGACTGATGCCCAGTGTGTGGGCGCAGGCCACCGCCTGCGGGCAGTTGCCCTTCCCTCTAGCCACCTCCACTGCAGCCTGCAGGAGGATTTGGTGTGATCTGTGGCCGTGCCTGCCCACTGCCAGAGACAGCGAGCGTCCTAGTTGCTAAAACCAGTGTCTAGCTATGGGAGTGATGGGAAGCAATCTCTGTCTCTCCCTGCCTGTCCATTTCTTGCTCCCTCCCTTCCTGGCCAAAGCCATTCTCCCTTAGAAGATGAGTGCTTAAAACACCAAAAATGGGTGTTACCCTTTTTAAAATTTGGATGCTAGCATACTTTAGCGGACACGCAGCCCCACCTCAGGCGCCTCCCACGTGGCCAGACCGGGCCAGGCCACAGCGGGCAGAGACTGCCCAGTACCAAGGAGACCAAGCCCTAATCCCTATGATTTTTCATGGGAATTGGTGATATGTGCAGCTACTGGATTTGTTGCTGTTCTTTTGTTTTTGTGAAGTTTTTGATCAGTTAGAAGCTGGTTTTATCAGGGAAGAGAAAAAGCTTGCTCTAAAGCTTTCTGTACAAATTAAAGAACAATGTGAACTTTAAACTGTCTTTATAAAAATGAGTGCTTCTTGTTTAATGCTTCAGCTAAGCCACGTGGACACTTTTGGATTTTGCCTTAACTGAAGTATTAAGATGGAACAGCGCCACCTACTGGGGTCAGAAACTGTTTACCTAACATGTGCTTTGTTTTACAGAGAAACCTTTTGCACCCTAAGAGGGAAAAAGAGCACCAGCTACATATATGTAAATCTCTTGTTAACATCTAATTTTGTCTTATCTAGGAAATGTCCTCAAGTCCTCGAAAAAAAAAAGAAAAACCTTTGCAAGTTTTGTTTATTCTGTCTTAGATTATTTGCTTGCGTGCTTACATGTATGAAGTTATAAATTTTTAAGAGGGTCCAAATTGCGGGTGATGAGATGTCAGGGATATTGTTTTTAAGAAACTTTTTGTTTTGTTTTGTTTGTTTGCCTTTTTCTGTAGGGACTGATAAAAGCAACCTGAGTTATGGACTTTGAACAGAGCACCCTGAAGCATAGGGGCTAAAGAGAACACCCTAGAAAACTGCATATTGGGTTTCAAAGACCATTGCTTCCCACATTGCAGATGGAATGAGCCTGTGTTCATTCAGGTTAAGCTGCAGATCTCCATGGCAGGAAAAGGGGTTGAGCCTGGATAGTGCAAGAGACCCCTGATCCACCGCCATAGAGAGATTGACAGCAGCTGGTGGGGGACAGACTCTGATCTGATCCAAATAGTTTTTGTTTTGTCTTGTTTGTTTTAAAATCCTACTTTTGTGTTTTTTCTTTGCTCTTTATCTTTTCAGAATAACTAAAAGAAAACCCCTTAAAGCACGCAAAAATTATAAGATCATGGGTAATTCAATATCTGTCCCTGAGAACTTATTCCTTGAGTGCATATTAAATAAGTAAAAGGCAAAAGATTTAGAAAAATAGAAGGAAACTAGTTTTTTATTACCTGGCTTAGCCCTAATGTAAATTTAAAAAGTGGAGGCTTGTTCTGTAAGTGGGAAAGGAAATGGGCAGAAATCTACATATATGGGTTTTTCCCTCTGAGGAATATAATGTGGTGATGTTTGATGCAGACCTGCCTCATGGTGACAGTGGCCCCCTGAACTTTTTGTTTCAGTGTCATCCATGACTGGCAGTCCCTGCCCCACACATCCCCCGCTGTATGAACTTCCATGTTTGCTTCCTCAATAATCTATTACTCGTTGTGTCACATGACAGACATCTGTAATGGGTTGTATTTTGTTTTTGGGAACTCTACATCTGGCTCTATGTTTAGTTATCTATAGAGATTCAATGCCTGGCAAATTAAAGCTGTAAGATATGTGATTGCTGCCTATTTTTGTGTATGTTTGTTTGTATCCGTAAGTGTTGTCTGTCTCTTGTCTACATGGCACCAAGATTGGTTTATATAAAAGAGCGCTCATAACTTAAAATGGATCCAGATACTTTTTAGTTCACATTACTTAAGTCTTTAATAAATAAGTTTAAGTGTGTTGGTAAGATGCCATAAAAAAAGATGAACAGATTTATTTTAGGTTAACCAATTAGTATTATATTGTCTGTTGCAATGTTCATTTTTTTAGGATTTTTTTACCTTGTTAAAATAATGGCTTAGAGTGGTGACTGGCTATTAAAATGGGTAAATTTGGTAAATGTAAGCCATATAAATGGCTTGTCTTTAAAAATAAATCTAAGGCCGGGCGTGGTGGCTCACGCTTGTAATCCCAGTACTTGGGAGGCGGAGACCGGAGGATCCCGGTTCGCGGCCAGCCTCAGCTAATTAGTGAGGCCCTCTGTAACTTCGTGAAATCCGGTTTCAAAATAAAGGATAAAAATAGGGCCGGGGGTGTAGCTCGGAGGTAGAACGCCCCTGGGTTCAATCCCAGGTACCGCAAAAAAAAAAAAAAAAAATCTAAATTGTGTATAAGTAAGTTAAAAGCTGAACATCAACTGCTAAATATGAAGTAATCTTGGCTTAACATCAGCAAAAGACTATATATTTGAGTCTATTAAATGTGTTTTTATATATGTAAGGAATAGTTTAAGGTTGCATTCTTTAGGATTGGTAGCAAGGGTGTTAATTTTTCTTTTTTTTTTTTGTGGTACCTGGGATTGAACCCAGGGGCGTTCTACCTCCGCGCTACACCCCGGCCCTATTTTTTTTTATACTTTTTTTTTTTGCGGTA
>PVJS01054879.1:0-12822 GCA_004027185.1 Glis glis | reverse complement strand
CAACTTCGTGAGACCCGGTTTCAAAATAAAGTATAAAAAAAAATAGGGCCGGGGGCGTAGCGCGGAGGTAGAACGCCCCTGCGTTCAATCCCCAGTACCGCAAAAAAAAACCAAATAAGAAATAAAATCGGTCTGCGAGTATAGCTCAGAGGTAGAATGCCTCTGGATTCAATTCCCAGTACCACATACAAAAAAAATGAATAAATAAATAAATAAATAAATATTGAAATACATGATCCAGGATTCTCCAAATCTGGTGCCAAGTAGAAGCCATAAATCAAGGAAAGAGTAGGAATGGTCCACAGTGTGTGTGTGGGAAGGAGGGAGATGGACAAGGGTACTTAGAATTGGACCTACGGGCATTGGACCTTCTAACTACACCTTAGCCCTTTATATTTTTAATTTAGAAACAGAGTCTTTCTAAATTGCTGAGATTGGCCTCAAACCTGTAATCCTCCTGTCTCGGCCTCCCAAGTACTGGGATTACAGGCATGTGCCACCACACTAGGCTGGTTCACACCATTTCTATGAAGGAATGTTAATAGTTACAGTCAAACTCCTAGACCAACACCCTGAGGCAAAAGTCACATAATAGGAGCAAGTGCTTCTTTTATTTAGGATATGCACTTAAGATTAACAACATTCTGCCAGGTGCGGTGGTACACGCCTATAATCCCAGTACTGGGGAGGCTGAGACGGGAAGATTGCAGATTTGAAGACAGACTCAGCAATGCAGTGAGACTCTCAACAACCTAGTGAGACCCTGTTTCAAAACAAAAATTAAAAAAGGGCTGGGGGTATAGCTTGGAGGTAGAATACCCCTAGGTTCAATCCCCAGTACCACACACATACGAAAAAAGATTAACAACATTCTCAGCATTATAACAGGTGTACAATAGAGCAAGGTTACAACTGGGGAGGAAAGACACAAATGAGATGCAAAAACACATTCATCTAGGAATAAAGACATGCACTGAGTAGATAATTAAGCTCGGAGATTGCTGGCATTTTTAGTTTATGCACAATTATATTCCCGTTGTATAGATAAAATGGAGAATTTCACTTTAACATCAGCTTATAAAGAAACATTGCCCAAACTATATTTTTTAAAAAAGCAATCCATGACAACCATCCAAGTTATAATGTCATAACTGGCAAAGTTATAATAATAAATTACCCCCAATGCCAAGGTCTGTGACTAGCATATAATTGGCATTTCATCGATGTCCAATGAACTGAACCTAATGAACAGTTACATGAGTCTAACAGGGTTCAGTAAAAAAATACCACACCGTCAAATTTTAAACTTTGCTATTAAATCCTTCAGTGTTATGATTAAAGAAACAAAACTCCATCCCTGTTCCCTGGTTCGCTACAGTGCTTGATACCAAGCCTTCTGAGCATATTTTTCTATAGAGGGAATCACAGAGAACATCAAATGCACCTTAGTCATGCTCTGATCAACCAATTATATTACACTTACATTCTAGTGCGCCCCAAACCTCCAGTGTTCTGTAAGTAAGCCAGGAACTCAAATACCTACTAGGGACATCAAGCAGCAGAAACACCCGAAGACTTCCGAACAGAGCTGTGCGAGCCCACTCTAGAGGGAGCCGCACGACACCCCTCTGGGATGCCCAGTGGGGAGAAGACCCAGTGTTGCTCTTTGGCCCATTTTTCAAGAGATGTCGAAATCTGGATTTTTAAGCAAAGTCTCCTGATTCATAAATATTTTCAATATATCTCATTTTTTTGTGGTACTGGGAATTGAACCCAGGGGCGTTCTACCTCTGAGCTACACCCCCAGCCCTATTTTATTTTTTATTTGGAAACAGGGTCTCAATAGGTTGATGAGAGTCTCACTACTCTCTGAGGCTGTCTTCAAACCTGCAATCCTCCTGTCTCAGTCTCCCAAATACTGAGATACAAGCGTGCGCCACCACGCCCAGCTATATTTAATTTTTTTTTTTTTGGCAGTACCGGGGATTGAACCCAGGGGCATTCTGCCTCCGAGCTACACCCCCAGCCCTATTTTTTATTCTTTATTTTGAAACAGGGTCTCGCTAAATTGCAGAAGGCCTCACTAAGTAGCTGAGGCTGACCGTGAACCCGGATCCTCCGGTCTCTGCCTCCCAAAGTACTGGGATTACAAGTGTGCGCCACCACGCCTGGCCCAAATCTAAGTATTTGTAATTTGAGACATTCTCAACAAGTGAAGACGATCCCAACATTCTCAAGGTCCAGAGTATTTAAGGATCAAATGAGATCACGTGTGTGGATATGTTGTGCAAGGCACTTCATAACCACAGGATACTAACATTTTGTTTCATTCAAAACAGACTCCCAACATATGCTTAATGTTAGTCAAGGTGTTAAGTTGATAAAATTGAGAGTGAAGTCTCTAGCTGTTGTTTTTTTCTAGATTTTAATTTTCTTGGTTGAATTTCAGAATCATTAGCTAATAGATGGATGGTAATGCCATTCCCCAGAACAGAATTACATGCTGTATCTATAAAGAAGAGTCAGGTGGTGAAGAAGAAGAGGAAGGAGGAGGAAGAGAAAGTCATTGCACGATGAATCCTTAATGGTTATCCTTAATCCTTCATGGTCACCACTACCAGTAATGGCACAGATATTAATAATCGTGTGGGTGATGCAAACTAAGGGTTAACAACTATCTATTCTATTACCAAATACATAGATGTCTGCCATATGTTTGCTTTCAAAAATATGGCCTCCTGCAAATTTTCTTTAACAAATAAGCATATTAAGACCAATGGTAAGCTCTGGAAATTGTTCTAGTTTCCCAACTCTGTCAAGCCTACTGCCTCGAGCTACTTCTATCCACTAAGCTATGATCTAGAATAAACGTAACCGGAGAGATGGCTGTGTATGGGGATGTCTTAATCAGCATTCACCCTGCTATAATCCAAATATCTGACTTAACTCAGAGGAAGGAAGATGTATTTGCTCACAGTTTCCTTGCAGGCTTGGGGCTTCCGGGCCATGTAAGGCCTGGGACCGCGGATCTCAGGGCATGGCGCTGGGAAGCAGAGAGAGGGAGAGTACAAGGCTTCACTCTCACATCATGGAGGCCGGAAGTAAGCGCACAAGCAAGGGGAGGAGGAACCATATATAATCCTAAAGCCACACCCCCCAGGGACCCACCTTCTCCGGCCACACCCTACCGACCCAGGCCACCACCCAGATGGATTAATCCACTGCTGAGATTACAACCAAGCCCTGCTTTCAACATTGCTACCTTGTTTCCATGAGGGCTGGGGGTGGGGGTGGACATTCTATTTCCAAACCATTGCGAGGGACAAGTGAAACTCTAAAGTCCATTTGATTCCTTAGGCCAAATTCTATTTTATCCTCTAGGAAATAGATCTTAAGAAACTCTAAGAATGTTGGCAGGCATGAGCATTGAGATTGATAGTTTTGCCACCAAAATAAAAAGCAAAATACAGTAGCACCTGCTGGTTATGGAAAGCACCATCCCTAGAACTTAAAGGATATGATAAAAAAACGCTCTGGGAAAGAAAAAATATTATCGAAGACAACAAACAACGTGGGGGAGACTGAGTTTCACTGTCTGCAGCAAGACTTAATTTTTAAACATCAATACAGGAAAATATTCGTTCGATCAAGCTGTGTTTGAAAGGGCCTGCAGTCAAAGAATATTCTTTCATGTACAGGAATGAATAAAAGACCTGCTGCAGTTTTTATTTTCTGTGGCTTCTGCCTTTATCATTAGAACCACAAGACAGTTGAAATAGTTCATGACTACAATAATTTCCTTACAGTTCCTTGTTGGTGGTGTGTGTGTGTGTGTGTGTGTTACTAGGGATTGAAACCAGGGGCATTCTACCTCTGATCTACACCCCAGCCCTATTTTATTTTTTTTATTTTGAAACAGGGTCTCACTAAATTGCTGAGGGTCTCGCTAAGTTACTGGAGCTCCAAGAGAGGGGCGAAGGCACTTTCTGGTCTTGGAGCTCCAGTAACTTAGCGATGTAAAGCATCAATTCTCAATCCTGGATGTAAATGCTCTCGTTGCCCGGGCCACTCCTGAGACAAGTTCTGTCATCATCTCTAGAAGTGCCCTTGGTGTTAGTAAGCCTCAAAGTCCATCTCTACCCACCAGTGATGCCAAGGGACAAGCAGGTTGAGAATCACTGTCGTAAAGGGGAGGGTTGCTATGACCAGCCCCGCTTGTCATCGGTCTTAAAGCAGAGTACACAGGGTTGAAATCAGACAGCGTTGGCTCTAACTCCAGCACCTTCATCAGAGCTTAGGCAACATTTCTAGATGTCTTTAAGCCTCAATTCCCTCATCTGTAAAGTGGAGATATATGGCATTCTCTGGCTCATAGAGATTTATTGAGCTAATAATGTAAAGCACCTGCTATAATACCCAATCCCCAGTAAGCACTCAAAAAATAATAATAGTAGTCATCACTGCATGTGGTGGTGCATGCCTGTAATCCCAGCTACTCAAGAGGCTGAGGCAGGAGGGTCACAAGTTCCAGACCAGCCTGGACAACTGTCGAGAACCTATCTCAAAATAACAAATCATCCAGGTGTGGTGGTGCATACCTGTAATCCCAGTACTTAGAAGGCTGAGATAGGAGGATCACAAGTTCCAGACCAGCCTGGGCAACTTAGTGAGGTCTGGGGATATGGCTCGAGATTTCCCCTGTGGCGCAGTGGCTCCGTAATTGACAGTCACTGCGGGGAGAAGGTCCGTTGTCCTTGCTGAGGGTCTCGCTAAGTTACTGGAGCGAGTGGTAGAGCACCCTGGGTTCAATCCTCAATCCTGCAAAAGAAGGAAAGCAGGGAGGGAGGAAGGGAGGGAGGGAGGGAGGGAGGGAGGGAGGGAGGGTAGAAGTCACATTATGCACAAGACATGGTTTCCACCTTCAAGGGAAATTAAAGTGGAGGTTCGTTTTGACTCCAAGTCCTACCCAGGGAGTGACTGACAGGCTGCACCTCCTGACTCATGGTCCTAGATGGTCCCAGACCCTTCCCATGGCTTCATCCTCCAGCCTTCCTGTCTCTGCTCAGTGGCCACAGGGGATGATTGATGCAGCGAATGACACTGAACATGGCCCCAAAGTTCTTGCCCATAAGAAACAGTGTGTTAGAAATCTACTTTTGAATATAACAGTTAAAGCATTCATTTTTTTGTTTAAAGACAGGAGCCATTTCAAAAGGTTTCGATTAACTCCCAGCCATTTCTCATCTGCTGCATTCCTGCGACAACGGACCTTCTCCCCGCAGTGACTGTCAATTACGGAGCCACTGCGCCACAGGGGAAATCTCGAGGTTGTGAACACTTCCACCCTAATTTCTACACCAGCTATCTTGTGCCAGCGAAGCGCACCATCATTCCACGGCGCTGCTGGACCTCAGATCCAAACAGGGGTAATTAACTGGAGAAGCTGATAAATGGAATAGATCCAGGAAATCTACTTTGAAGAAAAAAAAATCACTCTGACAAAGTATTGGTTACTGGCAAATAATTATATTTTGGCCATTTTTTTTTTTGGTCATTTTAAAAGGAAGTTTACATGAAGTTTTGCATGAAGGACACTTCATAGCTTTAAGGTAATGGGCATTTCCACAGCTACTCATTGTTAAGTACTTGGACTGAATTAAATTTTGTTTGGAATCCCATGACCCTTTATTTATTTATTTATTTATTTATTTTTTGACGGTACCAGGGATTGAACCCAGGGGCGTTCTACCTCTGTGCTACACCCCCGGCCCTATTTTTTTATACTTTATTTTGAAACCAGGTCTCACGAAGTTGCGGAGGGCCTCACTAAGTAGAGGGAGAGAGAGAGAAATGGAGGAAGAGAGAGAGAGAGAGAGAGAGAGCGCAAGCGAGCGAGCTGAGGCTGGCCGCGAACCTGGATCCTCTGGTCTCCGCCTCCCAAAGTACTGGGATTACAAGCGTGCGCCACCACGCCCGGCCCATGACCCTTTATATACTACGCATCATTGTGTCTCAAATATTCAATAAATACACATCTTCTCAACAAAAACTCTAATTAGGATAGGTACCCTGTATGCCAACTCTCATCTTCATCAAACATTCAGAAATCCAAAGGTCCCTTACATGCTCAACAACTACACAACTCTTTGCAATGTCTCCTTTAGCCATCATGACTTGAAAGCCAACTTAAAGAAGGGTGGACATGCAGGGCAAATAATGTTCTACTGTTACAAGAAAGTTGTGTTTAGTACTAAATAGAAACATAACCATTATTCTCCCTTGCTGTCTCAAAAGTGGTGTGTGAGATATGATTCTTGAACCCAAAGAAACAATCTTGTCACCATGAGGAGATTAGCCTGAACTCAAAAGCAAAACCCACACTGAGGAGGTCAACGAGAAAATTTAGAAAGAACCTAAGACCTTGAACACGTCATGAAACTGCTGAAGTCACTAGCCCCTTCCCCCCACCATCCTACCTCTGGGAAATCTTTATTAGTTTCCTAGGGTTGTTATAACAAATTACAACCAATTTAGTGGCTTAAAACTAACTACAAAGTTACTACCTTATATTTCTTGAGGTCAGGTGTTCTAAAATGAAGGTGTCAGCAGAGCTGTGTTGTTTCTGGAAGCTCTAGAGAAGACTCCATCTCCTTGCCAGCTTTTAGGGACAGTCTGCCTTCCTTGGCTCAAGGTCCTACCTCTATCTGCAGGCCAACAGCCGAGCATCATCAAATTTCTCTCTCTCTCTCTCTCTCTCTCTCTCTCTCTTTCTCTTTTTTCCAGTTGTGTTACGAAAGAATGCATTCTCCAGTTCCATAGCCCCACACTGTATACCTGTGGTTACACTCATCTGTTCTAGAAAATACCTCAACTTCTTTTCTTTCATTTACAGTCATCTTTCAGGAACCATCATCTTTCTCTGAGGCCTATACTGATGAATTGAATGGAGACATGCTGGGGACCACCAACCCTGCATCTCCCAAACCCTTAGGGGTGGTACTAGTCCTGCCATGCCCCTGGGATGCAGTACTGTTTTTTATTTACTATCATGTCCAAGGATTGAGAGAGCGTTTCAGAGGCTTCCTCTCCAATTTCACCCTGAATGGACTTTACTCCGCAGTGCAGGGATTCGAGGTGAGGATATATTTTAATAGAAGAAGACGGAAATATAGGGGTGATATTAGTCTACTCGTTGAAAAGAAAATAAAATACAAAGGCTTTGTGAGAAATGGCTGTTTACAGAATATACAGAAATCTCTTGTGTGAATAGAAACAATTTCAATGGAGTTAAAAAAAAAACTGGAATAGGTTATGTCCAAAAGTAGAACATAAATAATTTTCAGAAGAAAAACAAAAGTTGCAGTAAATTTGAAGTTTATTGTAATGAAGAAAAACATACCTGTTTTCTCCCATGCAAGCATGAGAATAAAGGAAAAACATACCAGTCTGGAGTTAGAGGGAAATGAAAAATTACCTTGTTCCTGTAATTTTCTTTACCAAACTCTGCTATGTATTTTTGTTGTTATCCAGATTAAATAAAGTACTTGGGTTTTCATTGCTGAAGGGGTAGGAATGATCTTGAATCTCTCCTGTTTGTGAATGGAAGTGCCCTGTTATCTATCTACTGTGCATACAGCGACCTAGAAAGGAAATGGGAAGAAAGAGATTTCTCAGTGATTTGAAATTCTATCTACCCATTATAATCACATGAGGGGCTTATAAAAAATATATTCCTGGGAACCACAGTAGACTTGAGATGGATCCAGAAAACAAAGGAGAACCGAAAGATACACAAGTGAGTGGCCTGAGTCCCACACGCATTCCTCTCTGGCCCTACAGTGTAATGGCAGCCCTGCAAGCCCCAGGAGGTCAAGGTCAATTGCCCTGTGTGATAGTGACCCCTCTTCCCTCTTCGTGACTACTAATCACCAAACACAGGGAGCTCCAGCTGCCTGGGCAGCAGCAATGGCTCATAGTTCCATGGAAACCTCACTGTGTCCCCTGGAAGAAGAGCACCCACTTTGGGGATCAGGGCTTCTACCCCTATAGAACCGAGAGGTATAAGGCAGAAAGCACCCCAATCATGTGTCTCCCTGCAGCCATAGTCCACCCCTCGTGCTGTAGCCGATGCTGTGTTCAGAGAGCAGTCCTCCATGGACACAGGAGCTTCTCTCCCTCGAGGTAAAAAGGAGGGAGGTTTGTGGGATGACCTCCAGCCCCATCACCGCACTGGTCTCAGGTCCCAACTCTTTCCCCCTCTCCCTCCTCCAACACCCAGTCTAAACTCCCTCACTCTCGCCCGGGCGTGGTGGCGCACGCTTGTAATCCCAGTACTTGGGAGACTGAGACCAAAGGATCTGGGTTCTCGGCCAGCCTCAGCTACTTAGTGAGGCCCTCCGCAACTTAGTGAGACCCTGTTTCCAAATAAAGGATAAAAAATAGGGCTGGGGGTGTAGCCCGGAGGTAGAATGCCCCTGGGCTTAATCCCCAATACCTCCAAAAAAAAAAAATCCCTCCCTCTCATATACCACCACTGCCAGGCTTGGTGGCTTACCTGGTGCTGTGGTTAGGTAGTTATAAGCAGGGCAGGGAAGTAAATGGGACAGGGAGGAGCCCTCCTGAGAAGAGATGGGGATCGCCCCGCCCAGCTGTGCTCAGAGACTGGGAGCCATTACACTGCATGGAAAATCCAGCAGGGTGAATTTAACGCAGTCACACTAAGCAGTAACCGTCCCAAATTACTATGCATGAGGAGGGGTGGGACTTCTGGATAGTATTAAAGCCTCACCAGGCGGCAGACTCGGCCCTTCCTCTTCTTCCTTCTTTCAGCTCTGGGACCAGTGTTCTTGGTGACCCTCCTGTGGAACCTACCCAATAAAGCCTTTCATGTCTATCCTATCTGTGTCCCCCAAATTTGGGGGAGACAAGAACTGAGGGAAATTCACGACCCTGTGACACTGTGACCCAGATTCTTTCTCCTGAAGGGTCTGAGGCCCCAGCAGCCATACCCCTCTTGTCAGGGCGTGATGGGTCCATTCCTCACCTCAGGAACTCAGGATCGGTCGGGTCCTTGGCTTCCCCAGCAGAAAAGAATTTCAACATGTGCCAGTCAGAGACAAAGACAGAGGTTTATTTAGGAAAGTGGGGGATACACGTTCAAGGGAGAATGTGGGCCATCTCAAGAAGGAGAGAGCCTTTTGGGGGTCTCACAGTTCTTGTTTTATAGGAGACCCCCATGAGGAGGTGGGAGGGGCGCACAACAGGGCTGGAGGTCTGGACTTCCTCCGAATCCTCAGGTTCCCGCCATGGATGGATTTGACTTTCCTTAAGGATCCTTTGTTTACTAAGCATCTCCGGAATCTCAGGTGGGGAGAGGAACCATTGTGATGAAGGATGCGGGCCTACTGAGGCTTCTGCCTAAGAGAGAACAAACCCTGTAGGGTGAAGTGAAGGATTATGAAGTTTCTAGATTTTAAACATATATCTTCCCTTTCCTTCCCAGTCCATCTCCCTTCTACCTAATATTTTATTTCTCCTCTCCTACCCCACTCTCAGTCCAGGGTCGCTGGGCTTTCTCATTCATAGTCACAGGCAAGGACAAGCAGCAGGGGCCCAGAAGTGCCACAGTCCCCTGGATCCTGCTCCTGGAAGTCATGTCCACCCCCCAGTTTCACTCCGCACTGACCTTTGTTGGACATTTGTTTACTGCCCGGTGGTAGGAATCACTTTTGTCTCCTCATCACTTTGAATCTTCTCCCCCAACTAGCACAATGCCTTACATACAGCACATGTTGACCAAATGGTTTTGGTGGCAAGTTCCCAATATGTCATCTACGGCTATTTTACAATCTATGAGTCTTCCAAGTGACTCATTGACTGGCAGTATTTATAAGAACACGACATGTATATTTTTGCTTCTAACATAAACAAAAACCATTTGACTATTTTAAATTACATATCACCTTTTTGAGAATGGTCACCCCTGAGTGGGTCGTAGGAGAATGTGTGCAAGGGAATCTTCAAGCGTGCGCGAATGTGCATGACAGAGAGTCTGACTATGAGAGAATATTAGAGAAATGATTGAAAATCAGTAGGGGTAGAACTCAAGGTCACTGGCCCCTGGTCAAGATCAGATGCTCTATAAAATTTCACAATTCCTCTTTCTCATACTAGCACAGTGTGTTGTATTCCTCATTTCCATGGCTTTCCCAAAAAACCATCAAGGATGAAGGCTGTCAGGGTATTTTTGTATTCTTCTATTTATAAAATCTTACACATGGGCATTTGTTCAAAATGTGTTAAATGAATGATTGGATTAATGGTTGCAATAGTGCCGGGGATGCAGAGAACGCTCTTAATCTGGAATAAGAAACCATTGCCAGAACGCTAATGGAGGCAGAGCGTTGTAGTAAAAACAGACTTGACTTTGAAACTGGACAGACCAAGCTCTTCACAGGATGTCCGGTTAGAATAAAGCACCATGATCGCTCTGAGGGTCAGTTTCCTCCTCTATTAAACAAATACTGAGAAAAAAGGGAGCTATTTGAGGCATATAGGAGGTAAAGTCAGGCGTGGTGGCGCACACTTGTAATCCCAGTACTTGGGAGGCTGAGACAGGAGGATCCGGGTTCGCGGCCAGCCTCAGCTACTTAGTGAGGCCTCTGCAACTTAGTGAGACCCTGTTTCAAAATAAAGAATAAGAAAATAAGGGCTGGGGGTGGAGCTCAGAGGTAGAATGCCCCTGGGTTCAATCCCCAGTCCCAAAAATAAAATAAAATAAAATAAAATAAAATAAAAAAGGAGGTATATACAGAACAGAGGACACTTGCCAGGTCAAAGACTGATTTCCCACAAATGTTAGTTGCTATTATTCTTAAAGCAATTTGGGTGTTTTGTTTTGTTTTGTTTTGTTTTTTGCAGTACTGGGGATTGAACCCAGGGGCATTCTACCTCTGAGCTACACCCCCAGCCCTATTTTTTATCCTTTATTTTGAAACAGGGTCTCACTAAGTTGTGGAGGGCCTCACTAAGTAGCTGAGGCTGACCGCAAACCCGGATCCTCCTGTCTCAGCCTCCCAAGTACTGGGATTACAAGTGTGCGCCACCACGCCCGGCGTGGGTGTTTTTAAGCCCAATATCATTTAAACAATACCATTGTTTAAAGATGTGTGAAAGAGAGTGGGTGTGGTGGTGCAGGCCTGTAATTCTAGTACCTGGGAGGCTGAGACAAGAGGATCCTCATCAACTTAATGAGACCCTGTTTCAAAATAAAAAATAAAAAGAGCTGGGGGGCTGGGGGTACAGCTCAGAGGTAGAATGTCCCTAGGTTCAATCCCCAGTACCACAAAAAAAGTGAAAATTTACGTGGAACCCACACATATACAAAAAAAATAAAAATTTTTAAAAAATCCAAATCTCTTTTCTACATTATATTTATATATACAGGGATATATATGTGTGTGAATTATTGTTCTTAAAAGTCTTCTAAGACTAGTATGCCTACTCCTCTTGTAAGTGCTTTTAAGAATATCCTAAAAGGAAACAGCCAAGTTCTCTATGTGGTTGGATTTTCTGGCTTCGGGAAAATTTCAAAAGGGTGACAACTTTAAAAATGTATATTCTCCTTTTAAATATTCAAACAGATTTTCTGTAGCTTTTTCATCAATATACCAGCTTTCATCATGATTTGCAGATTCAATATTTTTAATTAAGAAATTTTACCAACAGGTACCATCTTTCAGGAAAATGGTTAGAGGGGGAAGCTATTGCATCAGAGCAGAACTCTATCCTAGTGGTAGACTGGAGCCTTTAATGGATTAGCTACCACCTTAAGCACAAACTCCTTCCTCTCCTAATCTCCACATCAAAAGACACTACCACTGTAATTAATGGGTCCAAGAAAATCTGTGCCAATACTAGGAAAATTCTTTATACCCCTTAACCAAGTAATTACAGGTCTAAAAATTTATCCTGAGGAGAGGATCAAAGCTATGCAAAAAAAAAAAGAAAGGAAGAAAGTACAAAAATACTTATCATGTGGTTATTTTACAAAGGCAAAAAATAATAAAAAGATTTTTATGCTGTCCCCAAATTGGGACTTATTTAGTAAATTTGGGGGGGTATTATTTTATAGATACTGGAGAATATTTCATGAAATGAGAATATACCCATGACAAATTAAATTTGAATGGTACAAAATAGAGAATATAATTTCCGTTTTTGTTAGTCAAAATAACAACTAACCAATGTCTGCAAGTTTATATGCATAAAGGATAAAATAGACCCAAACCCCTAAGTGCTCATCTTTGAGCGGGAGAATTATGAGTGAATTATTTTCACACTTTTCTCCATTTTCCAAATGTCCCACAGTGACCTTTATAATCAGGAAGAAAGGCTATTGGTCACACAGAAGAGCAACAGGGAGGCTACGACGTGCTGAGTGGTGAGCTGGTGGCCTCACCGTCTCAGCCATTCCCACCGCTGTGACCTAAGCACCTGACACAACACCTGACACACGACACTTAGAGAAGAAAGGGTTATTTGCTTAAGGGTCTAAGATTTCAGTCCATATATATAGTCCATGTACTGGCTGCCAAGTGGAAACTGGGGTCACAGGTCCTCAGGCCAGGATGGTGGGAAGCAGAGAGAGCAAGGGGTGGGGAGAGGGACATATATAGTCTCCAAGGCCACACCCCCAGGGGCCCACCTCCAGCCCGGTCCTGCCTACTGATGCCACACCCCCAGGGACCCACCTCCAGCCAGGTCCTGCCTTCAGATCTACACCCCCAGGGACGCACCTCCAGCCACGTCCTGCCTTCAGAT
>PVJS01054878.1:0-12824 GCA_004027185.1 Glis glis | reverse complement strand
GGAGGGAGGGAGGGGAAGGGAAGAAGGCAAAGGAAAGAAAGAAAAAAGGAAAAAAAAAGAAAAATGGGTGAGTTGTATCAATGGAACAATTGAAGGAGGAGCCAATACCCAAATAAGGCAGGGACAAATAGCAGACAAGCAAAAGCCATAAATGTTCATTACACACACACACACACACACACAGACACACACACACACACACACATACACTCATTAATGGACCTGAAACATCTCTTTATATGTCTTCTGGAGCAAATTTAATATTAGATTTTTTAATAGCACTTCTGTACATATATCCTTATGCATGATACCACACACTATACACATAAACACATACACAGAAAATTACAAACAAGAAAGCATGATAAAAATTAACCATAACAACAAAAGGAAATGTTTGCAGATACATAATGCCATAAATAGGATTATACCTATTGGTGGGATCCGTGCTAGCCAAGGCTCTCTGTGCTTTGATTAGTCACTTCTTGTAATCATGCTGGCTCCCTCATGCATGACCTACAACAATCATTAACAAGGTTTATTCCCTGTCTGATTCTGAGTATTCATTAGATAGGGATCACTGTATTTTTTTAACTAGATAAAACTTACAGGCTATATTGTTTAGTCTTTTATTCCATATACAAAAATGAAAGTTCAACACCTTGCAGAATTTATAGATCTGATGGTGGACCAATTTCATTACATAAAATAACAAGCATTAATTATCTCTGTGCAACTCTTACACAGAGAGATAATTTCAAGCTGGTTATCTCCTTCTCCTCTTTCTGCACATGAAAACCAGAGAAAAGTCAAGAAGAATGAAAGTACTCCCCTTTCTGCCTATCTGAAAACCCTTCATCACAAAACACCTAAAAATGCTATACAACACATAAAAATAATTAATTTCTATTACCTAAACTCTGGAGATTTTATTTTCTGGTTTCATTTTGAATTTGGAAAGATGGTGGTCACTTCAGAGACTCGATGCATAGCAATTCGTGGGTAAACATGACCAGGCTGGAAAAAAGGAATTTGTGCCTAATTTTGTCCATGCAAATTCTTGAAGAAATGCAACAGAGTTTTATATGAAATATTTCTGCCTCTGCCTTAAGTACCAGAAGAAAAGGGTAACTTAGATAAAACATTTCATTTCTGTGTTACTCAGCTTTCCGTCTCTGTGACAAAATACCTGAGAAAGTCAGCTTAGAGGAGTAAAGATTTAATTTGGCTCATGGTTTCACAGGATTCAGTCCATGGCGGGCTGGCTCCATTGTTTCTGGACTTGGGGTGAGGCAGAGCATCATGGCAGAAGGACATGGTGGAAGGAAGATACTCAGCTCATGGAAGCCAGGAAGCAGAGAGAGAGAGAGAGAGAGTTCAAGAAAGGGGCTGGAGATAAGATACACCATTCCAAAGCATGCCCCTAGTGACCTCCAACGAGGCCCCCAACTCCTACAATTTCCATACCATCTCCCACTAGTCCATGTAATTATTATTCTATCAATGGGTTAATCCGTCAAAATCAACACCCTCGCACCACTGAGGGTTCTCTGTTGTCATTGGAGTCCCTTTTGTGTCCCCACTACTCCCAAAGTTGCGCATATTAATGAAAACATATGTCCCTTCTTTTTTTTGTGATTGGCTAATCTCACTTAACATAATGTTCTCCAGATCTTTCCATTTTCTTGCCAATGCTGTTATTTTGTTCTTCTTTACTGCTGAGTAGAATTCCATTGTGTGTATTTCCCATAATTTTGGAAGGGGTACAAGGGAAGGGGAAGGGTAAGAAAGAAGTGAATCTATGGAATTACTGTCATAAGCAATGTGTATATATGAGATTATACCAACATCATTCTCAGTGCTACATGTGGGGGTGAGGCGGGGGGGAGGGACACCAAGAGCTGTGTGCATGTATGTTAACACCAAACTGATACTCATTGTGATGTGAGACTACAATGCACCATAAAAACATAAAAAATAATAAAAATAAATAAATAAATAAATAAATAAATAAATAAAAATAAAAAGCTTGAAAAAAAAGAAATCAACGCCCTCAAGATCTAATGGCTAAACTGAATCCCCACCTCTGGACATTGCTGTAAGGGAGACCAAAACTCCAACACATGAGCCTTTGGGAGACATTCCCCGTCCAAACCATACCAGCTGCTGAGTTTCGAATCCAGAACAGAACGTTTCACGAGATTTACTCAGCCAAGGCTCTGCACAGAGTTATTGGTATCCCTGTGTATTTTGTCAGGCAAAAGAAAGAAGCAGCAGCATAATCATTTATGTTAATCTACATTTATTCCAACAATAAAAGGGAACATAAAGGAAAAAAAGGTAAACTATTATTCCTATATTGTATAAATGGAAACAATAAGTAGAGAGACTATCAGTAAAAATAATGAAAATGATAAGCTAAATATGTATTGCTCTATCAATTCATACACATGAAAGTTTTGCTACTAAGAATAAGAGTTTACTATTACAAGATAAAGAGTTACTTAACAGATAACTCTTAAAATGAGTTTACTATTAAAAATTTAATATTGCATATTCCTGTTATCCTAACTTTTTTTTCTTTTTTGGTACTGGGGATTGAACCTAGGGGCATTCTGCCTCCCAGCTATATCCCTCACCCCACTAAGTTGCTGGGGCTGGCCTCAAACCTGCAATCCTACTGTCTCAGCCTCCAGAATACTGGAATTATAGGCATGCACCACCACACCTGGCTTCTTAACATATTTTTGAGACCCAGAAACTATCAGGAAAAACATCAGATAGACATCCCCTACAGAAAATAATTCTAAAAATAGAATGGAATCTTAGATCTGTTTTATTTCACATGAGAGCCTCTAGTTCCTGAATCCTCGGATTACTGCCCATCCTACTAATAGTCCTCCCTTCTTTCTAGAAGTTAATTAATGTTCACAACTGACATAGTTGATAGGTGTAACTTGATATAATAAGTAATCTTATGTTTTCATATAGAGGCACATTTCGCCCTTCTTCAGGAATGAAGCATTATGCCTTGCTATAAGGCTCTAAAAGTATTTCAGTTATTTTTCTTTGAGTTTCGTTAACCCACAATATCAAAAGAAAAAAAAATCCCTGTAGGCATTCACAGTTATATTTTGCTCTAATTACAGAATTGTGAAACTTTGACTTCTGAAATGGATGTTTTTGGGGTAGATTAAGGTGACAGCTATAACACTGGGTAGGACTTTGAAGTGTTTAAAAATTCCTCCCCACTAGATAAGCCTGAAGCTGAGCTTCAGCCAAGAGTCTGTAATTGCCTGAAAGTGTGATGTTTTCCATTTGTGTCTTCAACGTTCCTTCCATTTCACCCACAGAGACAGTGTTTTCCCATTCCAAACCTCGTCTTTTCCACAACGTTGTGCTACCATCGAGTTATTGTAAAGGATGGATCTCAGAGGTTGGCAGGACTGGGGACCAGTCAGCCAATCAGTATTTAATCACCTACTTGATGTTTTCATAGTGCTTTTAGAGAGATATGATCACAAAGGGTTGCCCATCCCTAGACAAACTGAGTCCCCAGGAAACAAGATGAGTTTAATGTGTTTTTAAAACCAAACTGGAAGCAATGACACAAGGAATAAAGAATTGCAGTAGTGTTGAAAAAAATCAGTTGGAATTCAGCTACAGTTTATAACAATGATTTCTTACATAGGTTCACTGAGGTAAGTTTTACATATCATAAAAATCACCAATTTCACGGGTAGACATTTTAGTAACTCAATTGCATGGTATAACTAAAACTTTAAATCAGCTTTAGAATATTTTTCTCTCTCCCAAGAAGACCTCTCCTGGCCACTTGCAGCTGATCACTTTCTTCCCCCTGCATAGCCATTAACCTACTTTCTGTAGCCATAAACTTTCTTTATCAGGACATGTATAAATGAAATCATGTAATACATGGTATCATGCATCTGGCTTTTTAAAAAAAAAAAACTCAGTAATGTTTTTAAGTTTCATCCATGATGTTGCATGTGCTATTATTGGTTTCTTTTTATTGCTGAATAGTATTCCATTTTAAGGACTGTTTTTAAAGGGCAGTGATTGTAAAAGTGTGTTTTCCACAGTGTCCCTTAAAAGCTTTAAAGGTTGGTACATGAGTTAAACTTGTTTCCACAATGATCAGTCACCACAGTGATCCTATGACTAAAATGATCTTGGAAGCCATTGACCTATGGGACACTGCAGAGTTCATTCAGGCAATAATTCAGCAAACATTTATCGTGGCGCTGTTATATACCAGGTTCTGTGCTGTCCACTGAGAAAACTGTAGAAGTGAGGGAGACAGAGGCTCTGTGCTGTGGTCCCTGATAATGGTACTTTGGGGGAGATGAGCTTTAAACAAACAATTAAGCAGAAAAAGTGTTTGGTTAAAATTGAGGTGAGTGCCACTGCAGGAAGGTACGGGACACCACAAGAATGAGTGACGACAGTGGCATCCAGCCTCCTCTGAGACTCAGGAAATATTTCCCCGCAGGAGTTGTATTTAAGCTGAGATCCAAAGGACAAAATATTTGGACAGGTTTACTAAAAATATGGGAGGAAGTGTTCTGCCCAGAGAACAGACTTGGGGAGGATGGATGCATTCGGGAGCTGTAAGGATGCCAGGGCGGCAGAAGTGCCCGATGCAGGAGGGGGCTGGGGAAGGGGCAGAGCCAGGGTGTGCAGGCCTTGCGGGCATCCTCAGAATCTGGAGTTTTATTTTAAGGGCAAAGAATGCTATTGAAATGTTTGAAGCAAGAAAGTGATATGACTGCACTTGCAGTTTCAAAAAAAAAATAACTTTGGCTGTTATATGGGCAATGGATATGTTAATGGTCTCAATATGTAACAAACTGGCGGAATGAGCTTACTTTTAGGAGGTTCCACAGGTAACTCATTCTCTGATATTGTACCCCCATTTGCTGGACTTCACCTGCCATATAATGGAAGCTCTTCTGGGTATGTATCCAACAGGATTGAAATCAGGATCTCAAAGAAGAGATATTAGCTTGCCAGTGTCCATTGAATCATTGATATGGTTTGAATGCCCCCTTCAAAATTCATGTTGAGATTTAATTACCCCTGTCATAGGGTTGTGAGGTGGACCTTTCAGAGTGATTGGGTCACAGGAGTTCCGCCCTCGAGAATAGATTATTAGCCTTATTGTTGGAGTGGGTTTCTTATTAGAAGAATGAGTTTGGCCTGATTTTCTCTGTCTCCTGCATGCTTGCTTACTGTTCTATGTTATAACATACAGATGTCTGTGCCCTTCTCTTGAACTTTGGCCCTGAGCCAAATAAACTTCTATTGTTTTTTTTTTTTTTTTTTTTTTTGCGGTACCGGGGATTGAACCCAGGGGCGTTCTACCTCCGTGCTACACCCCCGGCCCAATTTTTTATACTTTATTTTGAAAGCAGGTCTCACGAAGTTGCGGAGAGCTTCACTAAGTAGAGAGAGAGAGACAGACAGGGAGAGAGAGAGAGACAGACAGGGAGAGAGAGAGAGAGAGAGCTGAGGCTGGCCGCGAACCCGGATCCTCCGGTCTCCGCCTCCCAAAGTACTGGGATTACAAGTGTGCGCCACCACGCCCGGCTTAAACTTCTATTGTTTATAAATTACCCAGTCCATCGTATTCTGTTGAACAGTGGGGAAAGGACTAACACAAGTACTGTTCACAATAGCCAAGATGTGGAAACAACCTAAAAGTCTATTGATGAATAAATGGATTTAAAATATGTGTTATATAAAAACAATGAAATATTATTTAGCCATAAAAAAGAAAAACATCATCCTATATGTTACATGAATGCTTCATGGGGGACTTTATGCTCAATGAAATAAGCCAGTCACAGAAGGACAAAAATTACATGATTCCAGTTACATAAGGCATCTAAAACAGCCAAAATCACAGAAGCAGAGAACAGAATATAGTTGCTAGATGGGACCATTGAGGGGTATAGGAAAAGCTATTCAATGGATATAAAGTTTCAGTTATGCCTGATGAATACAAGCTAAAGATCTTCTGTACAACATTGCACCTGTAGTTAACAATTCTATATTGTATTTTAAAATTTACTGAGAGAGCACATTTCAATGTTAAATGTTTTACCATGATATAAAAATAGTTGTTGGACAAAATAATAAATAATAATAGGCAACATCCCTGAATTTAGAAACAGATTGCTTTTCTTGTATATTAGAAAGGACTCTTGGTTACCACAATAGCGAAGTAATTCTTAATCATTTACTTGCTAATATATTTTATTGAGGATGAAATAAATGGGTGAAGTATGAACCAGCATGCCAAAACTAAGGAATAACCTCAAGTCTGGGCAGGGAATGTCCCTCTTCCATCCTGGCCATGGAAATGCCAAGGAAGTACAGCGACGCACTGTAGATCCTTCCAACAGAAGATAATGGTAACTTCTGTTCAACCAGAAGTGCAAACCATTGCAACTACAAAACCAAGCAAACCAGCCCAGCAAAACATCAATTATTCAGGGAAGAGTCCACAGAATCAAATAGATTGTCCCCCGTGTCAAAATGAGTCTAGGCTTCTGATTCTTGCTACCAATAAAAGTGTGTGGAGGAATCTAAGTTACAACATCAACACCAGCTGAGTGACTTCCTCCTTCATCCTCTGAAATTGGTTCTTTCATCACCAAACTCTGCAAAATGTGACAACGTTCCCCTCTGTCCTGGACTATATGGCTTTAAGAATAGATTTCAAAATCTGCTGCCGATGTGTTTCCCAACAACACTGGTTCTGCTGTGTTCTCCTAGGAAATGCATGATCGCCCTTCTCAAGGCAGAGAACTAACATCCTGGTACAGCAAACCTGAGACATTTTTTATTATTAGTGCCAGGTTTATTTTGATGTTGTTTTCGTTTAATTTTTTAGAAGCCTTTACTTTTGCAGTATCCGTGAACTACTTTAGAATTTATTGTGTGAAAAATCTTGGCCAAGGACTCGCCCCCATTCATCAAAAACTTGGAATGGGTTTATATCAGGCATGAAATGTCCCTTTGGATTTTTACTAATGGATTAATGGTACTAATAAGCATTTGGGGCAAATGAAGACAACATGGTGGGATGTTTATTAGACTCACTTCTAAGAACCTGTTAAAAATAAATGGAATCGTTTAATGATTGAATGTGCTTGTTTACATTTCAAAGCTGATTAACTTAAATTTAATCTTTGTTTTCTTTCATTAGATGCTCGTGGAAGTTCTCTGTCATTACTTTAATTAGATGCATTAATAAGGTTTTAAGACATCTCTACACAGAACTATGTGCAAATTCAAGGGAATGAGCCCAAACCTGATGAGATGGAAGTCTTATTTCCAAAGTGTTAACTGAGAACCAGTTACTTTGTTTTTGCTCTTTTGAAAGTATTATTTTTAACATACATATGTGTTGACTAGAATTAGTAAGAAACTGTAATCCATTTTGGTTCCTATTTGGATCTCTTGAATGTACCAAAGCTCCCAGGAGGAATTCAAGATCCTTATCTGCATCTCATGTAATGAACCTAAACACTGCAGTGCTGACAATAAAGACAAAAAAGTAAACAAGCATGGATTTGCTCCTCCAGGAGGGAAGAAAGACCGCATACATACCCATAACACAAATTTCATCTCGAGTAGATGCTCATTTCTTATTTATCTCAAAGAGACATAAAAGAGAACTTGAAGTTCATTATGAACTCCCTGTCTCTCTAGAACTAGATGAGTCCTTTGGAAATCTGGGAGTGCATCTTGTGGTTAACTCATTTACGATTTGGAGAGGGTGGTAAGTTTTTTAGCCTATAGTTTAAGGTAGGTGTAAAAACTTTGCTTTCTGAATTACATTATAGTTGACCAATCACTGACACAGGAACTCGTGCATTTACGTGTAAAGATTATAAAGAGATGTGGAAATCATTCCAGTATTCAGTGTTTTAAGTTTTGTTTGAGATTTAGAATTTCTTTCCTTTTTATTAATGACAATCTCATAGCATTGATGTGATTTTCTTTCATGAGGGAATTACCTTTTAATTCCCCACCTGCCTAACAGAACTTGAACACATAAACTGAGATTTATAAATATGTAAGCAGTAGCATATATCAGCATGAACTGTAAGATTCTTTCTTAAGAAGCATTGTGTAATAAATGACTCCCATTAAAATGGTCTAATTAGTTTTAAGTATTTAACCAGCATTAACAGAGAGATTCAAAACCCACCCTACCTAGACTACATATTAGCTTATAATGACTTAGGAGTAATCAGCTTTCCCAGATGGCTTCACAAGGAGGAAAGGAAATAAAAATAAAACCGTTTTGTTCGAACCAGGTAACTAATTGTACACAGATTATTTGTAAACAGTTCCTCTCCTTTGAACAAAAGAACGAAGCTTAGCTGAATGGAGCCGAAGCTCTCATTGCCAAACCCACAACGGACCCATTTTCCTAGAAGAATGGTCCTATATTATGGATGAGTGATGAGTAAGACGCCAAGCTGGGCAGGGATCAAAAACAAACTGATACTTGCTCCAGCTCATTTGAATGGCTCAGCTTTGGGGGCAGCTGGAATGGAGTTTGTATCTTTTATTTATTTATTTATTTATTTATTCATTTTTTGAACAGAGGCCTTTGTTCCAACATGCTGAGTGAGATGCTAGATTACAAACAGGCTGTATTCTCCCCCACCTCCTCTCCAGTAGCTACAATTGCTGAGGAGGTCCTTGCCTCTGCCCTTCTCTCCTATTCTGAAGGGCTCTTGGAGACAATAGGTAGATACCTGAACAGTAGCCACTAAGGTGCATCTGGTGAACATGGATTTCAGGGTAAATATTGAACTCTGTTGCTTATTTTGTTATTTTTCCTCAATAAAATGGCATGATAACAATTTTTACTTCATATGTGACTTCGGTAGAATGACCATGGTGAGGACAAATTTTGCTTAAAACGATCTGTCTTTAATTTTCCCAAGGCATTCATTAATTTTTGCTGTACGAGTTGTAGTCTTTTGAATTATCTGGGATGTGATTATCCGTACTTTCTCTTTTTTAGTTGATAACTGATGGGATAGATGCAAGTTTATAGGACCCGCTAAGACAAAGAATATACTATGGGGGAAATGGTTAAAAAGTAAATAGTTATTTAGAGTTTGGAATCACAATAAATTACAAATTATAAAAATTTAACAAATATCTCAAATATCATAAAATCCAGAAGATTAAATTTTTTTAAATCTTGATGTACATCTATAATATTTCCTACTTTTCTTGGCTGCATACTCTTTGATGCCTCTTTATTTGACAATTTATGCTTTATCTGAATCTTCTCCTTTTCTTTATTCCTCCTAAGTTTTAGCAATTAACTGTTCCATTATGATCTCTATGTCATGAACAAACAAAACAAAATTCAAAAGCCATATTTTATATTTTAAAACTATAATTAAAATAATAATAATGTGTACTTACTATTATCTTGTAATCTATTGAAATTTTTACCTATTTGGGGCAGGCTTTTAATAAACAATGAAGATTATGTAAATGATAAATTAAACGTCCTCAAGCCCGGCAGTATGAGTCATCTACTACTGCATAACAAATTGCCCCAAAATATAGTGGTTAAAAACAAGCAACATTTCATCAGCTCATAGTTTCTGTGGGTTGGGAATTCAGAAGCAGCTTAGCTGGGTGGTTCTTGTACAGGGTGTTGTCAGGGCTGCAGCATCTCTGAAGACTTGACTAGAGCTAAGGGATTTGCTTTCAGACTCACTCCAGTTGGCTGGTGAGGTCTTAGTTTCTTATTCTTGTTGTTTGGAGGCCCATTCTCAAGACATGGCAGCTGACTTTCCCCAGAGCAAGTGATCCAAGAAAGAGAGTAAAGGAGAGAGTGAGGAGGGAGCCATGGTGTCATTGATGACCCAGTCTTAGAAGTGACACCATTATTGCCATCCTCTTCTATACCCCGGAATGAAGCAGAAGAGGATTATGTAAGAGGACGGATGATGCCTGACAAAGGGAATTCCTTTCATATTTCATCTTCAATGTTCATTTCCTTTTGAAAATATCTTGCAAAATCAACCAAAATAGAGGAACCTAAGAAAGATGTTATAATAGGCCGGGTGTGATGGTGCACACTTGTAATCCCAGTACTTTGGGAGGCAGAGACCAGAGGATCTGGGTTCGCGGCCAGCCTCAGCTTGCTCGCTCTCTCTCTCTCTCTCTCTCTCTCTCCTTAGTGAGGCCCTCCGCAACTTTGTGAGACCCGGTTTCAAAATAAAGTATAAAAAATAGGGCCGGGGGCGTAGCGCGGAGGTAGAACACCCCTGCGTTCAATCCCCGGTACCACAAAAAAAAAAAAAGAAAAGAAAGATGTTATAATTTATACCACAGTCAGCCAGCCATTTTCATAACAGTGATTTTTCTATTTGGCAAAATAGGGAAATCTTTAATCTAACTTAAATATGTGTGTAAGTGTATCTAGCCAATTTTTCAGTCTTTTTTTTTAACATGGAGTGATTCAATATTAAATTCCAAGTAGTATTTTACACTGACATTAAAAGAAAGATGGTAGAAAGTTTTATATTCTTTCAGAATAAGTGAAATCTGTAGTGGATGTTGTACAAAATTTCATCACTTTGCAATCCAAATGAAACAAACAAAATCCAGACTTATTTTGAGTGAATTAACTCAGCCTGAGCCTATAGCTCAGCTACTGACTCGGCCATAATTAAGTGCTAATCGCATGGGTGTGCTGTTTTGTGAGGCAGTAAACCAGTTTCCTGAATGGATAAACAAGGAGGTTGAAAGCTGAGGAGTTTAACCTATCAAGGAACTGCAATTTTCCTGTAGAAAAAGAACAGACCTACCTGTTTTGGCTATTAGATTGAGAGTGAGAATTCCTAAAAAGTGAAAGAATGAGTCTCTCTAAAAATGGCAGTGCTGAATGTAGAATAGTGTTTTGTATATGCTCATAGTCTCTATGTTGAACATCTTCTGTAGAATTCAAAATAAATATATTTGCCTACTTGTCAAATACTTTTTACCTGTTTAACATCTTCTACATATATATAAACACCTAAACTCATCAGTGTTAGAGCTGAAATGAGCTACAGATTTCATCTGGTCTACCCCCTGTTTCCCATCTACTCACACCGAGGATTTCATAGATGTATAAAATGACATTCTAAGAAGTAACTTGTTCTAAGTCACTATGTCTGACATAGAAGAGTGGCTAAAATAGATTCTGTATTCCAGTTGGCTTGAAATTGAATCCTAGTTACACACATACTATATGACCTTGAGAGATTTAAGCTCTGTAGGGTGAGATTTGTTCTTCAATAATCCAAAAAAAAATAATTCCTACCACATTCAGAAATTCAGCAAATGTGAGCCAGGCAATGGGGATGCCCTGTCCTCAAAGAGTTCTTAGTCCATAAGGGAGATTAAGATAAGGAAAGTGTGCTGTGGAAACCAAACACTGCCATGGTCTGAATGTTCAAATCCCTCCCCACCCCCACCCCAATTCATATGCTGAAATCCCAATCCAAAGTTAAGCACATTAAGAAGTGAGGGACTTTGGGGCGGTGATTAGGTCATTGATAGCCCAAATGTATGAAATGAGTGTCTTTATAAAAGAGGTGCAAGGGAGTTCCTTTGTTCCTTTCTACCCTGTGAGGACACAGAAAGAAATGAACCCACACTAGATACCAATCTGCTAATGTCACCTTCTTAGACTTCTCAGACTCCAGAACTGTGAGTAATAAATTTCTATTGTTTACAAACTACCCAGGGTAGGTATGTTTACCTGAATGAACTAAGATAGACCCAAATCCAATTACTCATAGGTGGTCAACCATGGGCTTTGCATAGCAAGGGGAGGGTGAGGAGTATGGTGGTTCAACTAGTTGGAGAGCCAGCACGTGAAAGGTCTGGAGACTATATCAAGTGTGGCATGCCAAGGGACGACAACGCTGAGTATGACTGGATACGCATGGTGAGCTGGGAGGTTGAAAGGACTCAGTGAGGAAATGAATGGTAAAGGTTTGGCACAGTGCCCGGCCAATGGTAAACAATCATTGCCATCACTGATTTTATGGCTGTTTTAAACCACCATATCTACTAGTGGGAATCCCAGTTCTCATGTGAATTTGCCTCTGGTGTCTAGGGCTTATTGTATCAGGTGATGTCCCAGAGGAGGTTTTCCAGTGATAAGTATGTAGTGCTTGTCTGTTTTGGGCCAGGCCCTGTTCTACACTTGGCACTGGGAATTGGGGGGGGGGGAAGAAGAAGGAGAAGGATGAGGATAAGGAGGAGGAGGAGGAGGAGGAGGAGGAGGAGGAGGAGGAGGAGAAGAAGAAGAAGAAGAAGAAGAAGAAGAAGAAGAAGAAGAAGAAAAGGAGAAGGAGAAGGAGAAGAAGGAGAAGGAGAAGGAGAAGGAGAAGGAGAAGAAGAGAGGAGGAGGGGAGGAGGAGCAGGAGGAGGAGGAGGAGTAGGAAGAGGGAAGGAAGGGAGAGAAAGAAAGGGAAGGAAGGAAGGAAGAAAGGAAGGGAGGGAGGAAAAGAGGGAGGAAGGGAGGGAGGGAAGGAGGGACAAGCAAGGCTCTGGTCTTTCAGAGCTTACATTTTAATGGGGAGAAAGAAAATGGAAAGATCTGGAGAACATTATGTTAAGTGAGATTAGCCAATCACAAAAAAAGAAGGGACATATGTTTTCATTAATATGTGCAACTTAGGGAGTAGTGGGGACACAAAAGGGACTCCAATGACAACGGAGAACCCTCAGTGGTGCAAGGGAAGGGGTACAAGGGAAGG
>PVJS01054877.1:0-12822 GCA_004027185.1 Glis glis | reverse complement strand
CTTATAGATGGCCACCTTATTGCTGTGTTCTCAAATGACCTTTTCTCTGTATACTCAAGTCCTTGTTGTCTCTTTGTGTGTTTGGATTTCCTTTTTATAGACATCATTCATGTTGGATAAGAGTCTACACTGTCTCCTTTTATTGATATTGGATAAGGGTCTACTCTGTCTCCTTTTAGCCCATCATATCTCTAATGACCTTATCTCTAAATGCAGTCACATTCTGAGGCACTCTGAGTCAAGGATTCATCATCTGAGTTGTAGTCAGTCACCATTCCACCTGTAACACTAACAGCAGGGATGGACAGTGGTTTCCCAGGAACCAGGAACCAGGAAGGGTGGTCTGGGCAAAGAGAGGAGCACATGACAGGGAAAAAAAATGAAGTGTGTGATATAGTGTAGAAATTTATAAGTAGTAGATTTGGAGACATTCTTTTATCAGATATTCAATTGAATATAAAAAGTCAACTTTTAATGAAATACTACTCATCTGCATATATCCTAATTAACACATTATTCGCACATTCCAGGTGAACTCTAATTGTGTACATATTTCTGGCTGATGTTTGGAAGTAGTCTCAAAGGGCTATTGAGGAAGTACATATAATGGGGTTCAACAAGGCCCACCAAAACACCAGAAGAGAGCAAAGAGCTTGTCACTCCCATGAACTGACTTCCTGATCAAGGGGTAAGCACCTGGGATGAGGGGCAGCTAAGCAGTTTGTGACCTCTTCTTGTGACCTCAGCTGAAATTAGAATGGGACACAGAGCCTGGCTTTGCTGTCAAAGGATCATGGCTCTCCTAAACTTACACACACACACACACACACACACACACACACACACATGCACACACGTACACATGTACACACATACACACACCCTTCTAAATATGGTCAAATCTAGTGATATACTTGGTCCTCATTCCTCATGTATAATTTGAATTTTAGTCTGGAATAGGTGGTGACACAGGCAGATGGCTGCAAAGACCAAGCTCTAAGTCATCTGGCCCCTGAGCAGCTTAAACAACTCAAGGGAAGATCAACTGGAGTCCACCAGGCTGAGCTATTGCAGCCTCCAGCATACATGAGAAGGTGTTCTGCAATGAGTCCAACTGCTTTGAGAGGGCCAGGAGTGAGGGGGTCTCTCAATTCCTTCATTTCTGACAGTCTCTCATGTTTATTGAGGGTGTACAAGTGAGGCACATTGATCCTTTTCACTTGAAACACCTACTTGCTTATTACCACCCCATCCTGATATGCACAGATTGGGAGATTTACCTGGACACCTTACTGTCTTCTTACCTTTCAGTCTTCTTCCTCATGTCAACTGATGCTATACTTTGGTCTGAATTCCTAATACATCTTTTGATGGGGCCATATCTTGAGCGAATAAATGTTTCATAAACATTTAAGCATTTTCTTGATCAGAGAAAGGTGACACAGTGATACAATTTCATTGGGTTTTTCTAATTGTTCAAAGTGATTGAGGCCTCATGATTTCTATGTGGCCAAAAGAGTTTGTTACTAATAGTGGAAGATGCTCTGCCATTCAGTGGTTCAGAAGCTGTTTATGGGGCACCTGACTTAATCCTGAAACTGGTCTACACTGAGGATCTGGCAGTGAACAAAAGATAGTTATTGGGGGTAAGGGTGTGGCTCAGTGGTAGAACACTTGCCTAGAACTTGAGAGGCCTTGGGTTTGATACCAGTAGACATGCTGGGTGTGGTGGCAGGCACTTGTAATCCCAGTAGTTGAGAGGCTGAAACAGGAGGATTGCAGGTGTAACTATGAAGAGAACCCAAGTTCAGGGTTCTGATTCCTATACCCCCATGATCGGAAACTCCCTGTGATGTGTAGGGCAACCACACTTGTGCCTTCCACAATGCTTAGTTCTTTACAGCTAAAGCAAGTATCAGGATGCACATTCTCTTGGTGTGAGTGAATGTTTGTGTTGGTCCCAAAGAGAAGGGGACCCATATCTTTCTTTTGAAGGAAGCACTTCTCAATGTACTGAGAAAAGAATCCAAATCATAGGCTTTAAAATCTCTCTATATTCAGGCACATTTTAGGTCCTGCTGAATACAGAGTTGAATACTGGAAAGAAATTTCCAGGAATTTTTGTAGCACTTTATCAAGAGAAAAAAAGAATAAAAAAAGAGAAACAAATATTATTATATTATTTATTGTTTCTTTCACTATGGTTTGACATTTTGCAGTTTTGACTTTTGTTCTTAATTAAGAGATTTTGTATGTTTTGATGAAATGGTCAAGCTCAAATCATCTGAGACCTAGAGTTTAAAATTGATTTTACACAGGATATTTGTCTTTTGTAAACAAGCTGCTTTCTCACTATTTTTGAATAGGGCCTAAAGGGTATGAAAATTACCACCCCTCCAATTCTGAGGCAGCTTGGTTGAGTTGAGGGTGTCCTAGCAGAAGGGTGGGTTAGCAGGGAGGGGGAATTGTGGGCTTAAGGTAGTGGCCTCTGTCAACTGGCACAGTAGCATTTCAGTATTAAACAACTGATAATGTGAATTCCTGAATATTCACAGAAATATCAGTGAAATTCAGACAGGCTCTCTTTCAGTGGTGTCCAGACCAGAAATTTCTAGCATTGTACTGGGAATTCCCAATGTGCATTTGATACTGATCTCTTTATCTTTCCTTTTTGATTGGCTAGCTGGTCAGTCACATTTCCCAGACTGATCATCATGGCAATGAGTATCCGATTCCACTTACCCCTATGTTTCATATACACGTTATAATTTTTTGTTGGTCCCATTTCAGAAGAAATTTTGGTGGTATGCAAATATAAATCATCTATGCTTTTAAAAATAATGACAAACTTTCAAACATTAACAAATTAATGGCTTTAGAAGATAGAGCAACATGTTTAGTGCACATTCTTCAGCTTGGATGTTTAGCTCCTTCTTGACATGAACTCAACTCATCTTTCCCAAACTGCACAAAGTTAGTCAAACATGAAACCAAATGGGATTGTCCCTATAATGCCTTCTCTCCAGTATTTGTCTTTCTTAGCCACACCTCTAACCTTTCTCCTCCTTCACCTTCTGCATCATACACTCATTTGTTTCCTCCTGGATCTGTTCATGTTCTTTATCTTCCCTGGCCCCTTTACTGCCCTTTCCCCAGTAAAACAACCTGAAGATTCTCTTTCAAATAAAATATCTCCTTCTACTCTTTTTCTTTTTTCTTGGTGACCTCTTTGGGGCATTTATTCAAGTTGGTAGCTTTTGCCTTTCTTTCCCTTCCAAGTTCCTGAGAATGTTTTCTCTAATTACTTGCTAGACATTTCCATTTAGGTTTTCTTCCTTTCATTCCATTCCTTTCCCTTCCTTTCCTCTTTCTTTCTTCCTTTTACTTTATCATTACATTGCAATCATACATCATAGTGAGGTTCAACGTGATAAAAACACACACAGCTCTTGGCATATTTCCCTCCACATCCCACCCCGCTGCTTCCTCCCCACACGTGTTAGTGGAATTGGTGGTAATACCTTCACATATTGCCATGGTATTATTTGAACTGTTTACTTCTCAATACTCCCTCTTTACTTCCTAACTCCTTGCCCCAATCCCCTTCCACTACTCTACAGGTCTCTCTCCACATTATTTAAAGTGTCTCATGCTTCCTACTTTTTTCTTTAGTTTTTAATAACATAAACTGACCATGTTTATAAGGAACCCTTGACTTTTGCTCCATTTCTTATATTTTATCCCTTGATTAATATGATCAATAGCTCAAACTTTGGTTTCTTGAAGTTTTCTCCAGTGTTTAGTTACCATATTCGATGTTTCCACAATCCACAGTGGGCCCCGTTTATTCCTTTTCATTTCATATTTGTATCACTCTCTTGTGGCTTCAAGATGTGCCATTCTGGAGCCCCGTTCCAATGACACCACTCCCTAGCTCAAAGGCCTTTGCAGTTGCCTCTGATGACACTACCCTTGAAGACCTCATGGTGGGTTCTTCCACATTCTTCCACATAGAACCATGTAGTCTACTAAACCAAGAATATACTTCTGAACCTAGAATTTAAGGTTGTTTTTAATCAGAAATCATTTCAGATTGCTTTCCAGGCCAATCTGCCATTGCTCTAACTCACTGAATATTCATTAAGCCATTCATGGAATGCCTACTTTATGCTAACCAATAGGCTAAGACTGGTCAAGAAATGGTGAGACTTTCCAGAGAAAACTATGTAAGTACAATTTTAGGAAAATATTCTGAGCACTGTTGAACAGGTGAGGCAGACTACCCTCATGAACAAATGAAGTTTAAGTGATATTTGAAATTTCTCGAGAAAGAAAACGCTATCTTGTTTGTCTTTGGATGCTTAATTTGGGGCCAACCTTGGAAAATGCTTGGACGCACCCTGCAGACTCTATTATGGAAAATGAAGCTCAGTCGTTCATCAGGGTGACCTAATAAGGGTGAGACGGGAATAATCAAGCAGATCTTGGACTTAAGAAACTGTCTATTTTCCAGCCAAATAGAAGACACCTTTAAATGTAGAACAGCTTGGTCAGTTGCTATTGGGACTGGATGTAGCAATTTTTTTAAGAAATTTTAGAGAAATTCTGATTTTTCCATGTGAAAACATAATGTATATAGGCACTAATTACACATAGGTGGGCACAATAATGAAAGTCTGAAGTAAGTATTGAAATATTCAAAGATACTTTAATGCTAAATGTAATCATCTTTAAAGAAAAAGAAATTCACATATGTGGAAAGAAATAAGCAAAAAGTTGTGCTTCAACAAGGTCTTTGAAAATAAATGATTCTCTTCTGAGGGAAATTGTACTGTTCTCTAACATGCTGTGTCAGATGCCTCTCCTTCAGCTCATTTCTTATGTCCACTTCATCTGTAAAATTTTACCTGTTTTCTAGCTTATGCTCCTTGACTAAGATGATCTAACCATCCAGTGGTAGGACCAAGTTCAATATCCTAATGAAAAATAAAAACAAAACACTCCCATTTTGCTTTTGAAACCATGGCCAAAGTCATCTTTCTTCTGCTTCTTGTTTGCACAGAGACCTCCACCATTCAGATTCCACTCCTGGCACACTCAGGTATGCCCACAGAGCTATTTAATTCCAAGTTAAGCAGGGAAGAGTTCATGCACACCCACCAACCCCCTTCAGAGATACAATTAGATGCATGGCTCTGCATCATTCATAGTAAGCGTCCTTCCAAAGGGCTGCAGATTTCTTTAAGGACCTATAGGAAAAGGAGAAAAAAACAGGTGAAACTAATGGGGAGTTTCTTCCAGGAACAGTTGACCGTCTGCCTGACTCAGGGCAACATCATTTCCAGCTATTTCTGACAAGTGACATTCTCTGTTGGCTATGTGAGGGCATGAAATACACGAAATTATTTTTAGCAGGTGAGTTTGTTTTTCCTTTATGGAGAAGATTTGAGTTTTGTTTTTATCTTATTCTTTTCTGTACCTGTACACCTATATATCAAGCCATCCTATATCTGCCTACCTATACCATTTTAAAATGAGGAGGAGATTTTTCTAGGCTCTGGGTATAGAGCAATGGAGAAGACAGATGTGAATATTCTTTGCCAATAGTCCCTATTCTAGCTTGGGAGATATGTACAAAATAATGTATTACCCGATATGTTATTTCATCATGATTGTGATAAAGGCAATCAATGAAGAGAATCGGGTGCTGCCAAGAGCATGTGATGGATTTAGTCTTGGAGATCAGTGAAGACTGACATGAGCAAAAGGAATTTGAGATGAGCCTTGGAGAGTGAATGGGGATTGACAAGATGATATGGTATGAAAGGAAGTGATGATTTGCAAGAATGTTCCAGACAGAATAAATACTGACAAAGTGACCAGATGGCCAGAGGCAGTGAGTTCTGTAGCAACTGAAGGTAGGCCAGATACCAGATATCTGGAGGGCAGACAGGGAAGAGAGGATTGTGTAGAGTTTGAAGCTGGGGCAGTAGCCAGGGATCAGATGAGATCAGGCCTGGCAGGGCTGGCCCTCTTCAAGGAGGAAATAGTTCAAATGCTATGTACATATATGCAATTATCAATATCAATCTCAAGAACATGTATGGGGAAGGAGAGGGAATTGGGTGGGATCCATAGGGAAACACACCAAGTGCTGTGTGCATGTATGCTCCTATCACTCTGACTCTCATTATGATGTATAATTACAATGCACCAATAAAATACACTGAAAAAGATATTTTATCCCCAATTGAAAAAGAAAAAAGTTATTAAACACAGACCATTGGCTATTAATTGGACCAGCATTGCAGGAAGCTGTATGAGAATGCTTAGGATGAGTGTGGACTTCAGCTCCTACAAGCCTCACTACTGATGGACACTCACCCCAGCATGAAATGCACATTATGTCCCACCAGACCTGCAGCCATCTAAGTTTGTAATGGTGGATCAACAGATATGATAGTCCTTCCTACAACCTAAGTTCTAAAGCATGTACTAAGTTCTATGGGGGATACAAAGCCTTAGTTTCAGGAAGCTCAAAATATAAGACAGTAAGGTATTTTCACTAAGAAGTATCTAGAAAGCAATAGGTGAATGGTAAGTGATTCTGAATTATCATCATTACTGGTATTGTTTCCTATAGTGTCCTGTGTTTATGCTGGACTCAAAGGTATCCCTTAATAAATGGATTTGGAGGAATGATTCACAACCTAGTGAGTAGTCTGGGACTGACAGTGAAGGAAATAAGAGCAGTGAGACAAGAGAAATTATGGTATTACCTGACAATATCTCCAAATGCCGTCAGCAAGGGCTTTCTCACGTACTGCAATCCGTGCTTAGCACACAGTGACCTCACCAGAGGTGCCACTTTGTGATAATTGTGGCGTGGCATCGTGGGGAACAGACTAAGGAAACATAAAGGAGATGCAAAACTTAGACCTAAAGGGAAACCAAAGGAGTTTTCTTTCCTCTATTACCAAATAAAATGATATCAGTAATGTAGACCCAAATTTGACCTTGCAGAATCCTTCTGGGAAGCTCAAGAACTCCTGGCAGGACACTCTCATCTTATCTCTTAACACCCCTGCAAGCCATGTGGGTGGCAACTGCTTGGGAAATGTTATCAAAATAAATATTAGCTCCATTGAATCTGTTTATTTCTGGTCAGGTCAAATGAACTTACAGGTTCTTTATCCTTTTGAATTGCCTAGGAGAACTGCAGATCTCTTTCCCCTCTTCTGTTTTTGATTCTGTCTTTGTTTCTCTCAATTGATCTAACTGCCCCATGAATAGGTGAGTCATGGTAAAAAACTAGACTAAGTCCAAGTCATGGTAAATGGGGAAAGTTCTCAGATAGGAACAAGGAAGGAGAAATGCGTCTTATCCAAGGTTTTCCACTAAACAGCCAGATGATCTTGTTGGGTTTTAACCTCCTTTTTGATAAAATATGAATCACAGTCCTTTCTTATTATGCCAAGGTTTTGAAGAACTAACATAAGAGAAAGGATGAGAAAATTCCACAAAAAGGCACAAGATCTCTTTCCTTCTCTGGCTTTCCCAGATAAGGCTTAAAAAAGATATACAAAGTATCTTCCCTGAATATTCTAGAGAGATTCATCCTCCAAGTATTATCACATTCTCCTTCTTTATTGTATTTCCACGTAACTGATCCTTTGGTAATGTATTCCCAAATACCATTTGGAAATTGCATAAGGGGCTGGATTTCACTGTTGCTTACTTTGTGACTTTGGCTCTATTGAGATGGATATTTAAATTAAATTTTAATTAAATTTCAACACATCTTGGTTACCGAAGTGTGTGCACATATACAAAATCAATTTCTAAGACTGAATGTATGCTGGGTGTGGTGGAGCTCACTTGTAATCCTAGTACATGGGAGGCTGAGACAGGAGAATGGCAAGTTCAAGACCAGCTTCAGCAACTTAGTGAGACTCTCAGTAACCTAATGAGACCCTGCTTCTAAGAAAAATAATTAAAAAAAGGCTGGAGGTATAGCTTGGAGGTGAAATGCCCTGGGTTCAAACCCCAGTACCAAACAAACAAACAAACCTGAAAGTATCTGGAAAACTAACTGAAAAACGGAATTTATCTTGTACATTTCTAAAATTTTCCTCCATTTTTTACAATTTTTCGGTCTCCTTCATTTCTTTCTTCCTTCCCTAACCATTAATTCTAATAGAAATATAGAAGCCTTTAGAAAATCTTGAATCATTTCTTTCCTTCTGAGATTCTAAACTGAACGACTCTGTATTGTATTTTGGGCCATTATAAGGGTCTACCTTTGACCCATCATGGACTATTTCTATCACTTACTGGTGCTCGATATGGAAGGTCACGTGCCCAGTGAACCAGTCATTGAAAAAGGACTGTTCAACATTACAGGTTGATAGGACCTGCAAAGAAAAATCCTGCATTAGATATGAATCAGCCTAAATGTCAAACAAAGAAAATGTCTGTTTATACTGCTAATTCAGTCAACCATCAACATGTGCTCTTGAGTACCTGTTTTGTACAAGAAACTATGAGGGACATAAAAATACAGAGTTCCAGCTTTGAAGAGTTTACCATTTAAAAAGGCAACAAGATGTTTTGTTATGAAGTACATACAAGGCAATAGATATGAATGAGTCTATAGGATTTGAGGAGGAAACGTCACTATCAACCCTTAAATAGAGAAGACAGATGTGTCATGAATGATGTCTTTGGCCAATGGAGGTGAGATTATAGGATTATGGTGGAGATTATAAGGGTAGATCGCCATTTCCACAGAGTGGACATGTAGAATTCTAAAGGCTGAAGAAGGTACTCAAGGGCCCTAACCAAGGATTTATTCATGGAAATGCACACAGTACAAGTAATTTCATCTGTAATATCATGTATTTTATTATAAACATCAATACGGAGTTCATGGGTCTCTTTGGAAGGCCAAGATTAAGAATCCATATAGATGCCATTTTATTGAATGCCAAAAAGTTTTAATTTTAGCTGGGGTTGTTGCTATATTGAATGTTAATACATGGTTGTTCTATGTTAGTATTAGTGCAATTGTAGTTCAGAGAATTTTGAGGTCCCCAATATACTTTTTTTGGATCCATAGTTTGAAACTATTTCTATGATACTCCTACGTTATTGTGTGCCTTTTGAATTCTTGTTCTCTCATAATTGTATAGTAAGGATAATCCTGAGGTTTCTAACCATGAGGTAGGACCATCTTTCTGATATTTATGTGTATTGGCATTATTTTAATTATATTATAATTAATTAATAAATAAACATTTAAAATTTTCTGTTTTAATTTCAAATGTTCTATACATCAATGGACATAATCTATATAAAAAAGCTCTTTGAAATTTTCAAAAACTTTTGAGAATTTACAGTATTTTTGTGTTTTTTGTCATTGTAAGCAAGATGGAAGATATTTTCAAATACCAAAAGTCTGACAGCTTAGTGGAGAGGTTTTTCTAACTTCATATATTAGCTATAAATGTTATATGGTAATATATTATTTTAATAAAATTTCTTAACATAACTTCATGCCATGAGTATCAGTAGGTAGAGTGAATTAAATGTGAAGACAAGGCCGGGCGTGGTGGCACACACTCGTAATCCCAGTACTTTCGGAGGCGGAGATTGGGAGGATCCGGGTTCACGGCCAGCCTCAGCTTGCGCACAGGGGCGCGCGTGCGTGCACCCACGAGCATTCTCTCTCTCTCTCTCCCTGTCTCTCTCTCTCTCTCTACTTAGTGAGGCCCTCCGCAACTTTGTGAGACCCGGTCTCAAAATAAAGTATAAAAACTAGGGCTGGGGGCATAGCGCGGAGGTAGATAGCCCCTGCGTTCAATCCCCTGTACTGCAAAAAAAAAAAAATTAGAAGACAAAGTGGTTCACTCTAATAGATATTTTCAGGGATATTGCAAGCATGACAAAACTAATTATTAATAAGTCCCTTTCATAATAAAATTACAGAACAATGAAGCAACCAGGGAAATGTTTACATCACAGACAATCTGTTAATATACCTAGTCTATAAAGAGTTACTGAAACTCAATAAGAAACATATGAGTACCCATTAGGAATAGAAATTGATAGGCAATTCATAGAAAAAGAAATATGAAGATCCAGTAAGTACTTGAAAAGTATTCATCCTAACTAGTGATTAACTACATAATAAATGAAAATAAAAGATAAGAAGCGGTCCTGACACAAGAAAGTTTGAGAACTATTCTTCTACACCCTATAGGGAGGTTCTCTGAGTGTGAGCATGAGCTGGGAAAAAAAACCAGGATAATGACTGGATTGTAGCTCCACCAGAAGAAATATAGTATGGCTTAAGAGGCAGAGGTGTTCTGCATTGATCAGAACTTTGTTATGCATTATGGCATGTTTGGAGAACATTCCATGTCCTCTCAATGGAATGCCCTATCCATGTAATAAAATGAGGTGATTTCCAGCGTTCTTACAGGTGTAAAATTCATTCTGTAATTTCATGAGTCTCAGGTGCAGTCGAAAGGCTGTGTCATGTGGGATATTTGAGGAGAGATCAGCAAACCTTTTCTATAATATGCAAGATAGTAAGTATTTTAGTCCTCTCCTGGACACTTCTCAGTTCTGCTATTGTAGCATGAAAGTGGTCATAGATGATATGTAAATGAGTAAGCATGGATATGTTCTCATAAGACTTTATTTATACAAACAAGTTGTAGGCCAGATTTCTCTCCTGGGATGTGGTTGACTGACTTTTGGTTGAGAGGAAAGGCTCTAAAATCAAACAGCCTGGGTTTAAAACATGCTTCTATCACTGACTAGTTGTGTGGTCTTGTACAAGTCACTGAACGTTTTCATGCCTCAATTTTATCATCTTATAAAGTGAGAATAATCATGGTGCATACCTGTGTATTTACAATGCAAAGCACTTCACAGTGCCTGGCCCTTGGAACACATTTTATGGAGGTGAGTTATGGTTATTTGAGAAAACCAAGTTCTTAGCCAGTCTGGTTGGAAGGATTCTCCCTCAGGAATTCCATGATTACCTGAGTGCTGAGCCAGTCTCGGTTCTCCTCAACACTCATTTTCATTGGTACATGGCTCATCTGGGTAACATATGCAATCCAGGGACTTTCAAGAAATCTTTCAGGGAATAAAGGGAGAGAGTGATGACTTTTTAGGGTGTTTCAGTTGAAATCACTGGGTGTGGGTAACCCCTGGCAGACCTGCACAAGCATTGGAAGAAATGAGAGATTCCAAAGTTCCCATAATATGGTGCTCATCCATTTTCTTCCTTGAATGCCCTTCCTATCTAGAGTTGACGCACATGCATTCATCCATGTGACTATCCCTGCTTCCTAACTCATGGGAGCAATGCCTCCAAAGGCCTCTGGAGCTCTGGTGAAAGGGTTAAAAGCAACAGGTTCCCTAAGGGCTTATGCAATGTGGTTGGCAGCCTGGACTTTGTCATTAGAGCTGGGTTCAAATTCTGTCTTGGCACTGGCCTTGTCCCTTACTTGTTCTAGTACCTAAGGCAAGTGATTTAATCTCTCCACTCTCCAGTTCCCTTATGAGAAAAATGAAGGTGATAGTATCTACATTGCAGGGTTATAACATCAAATAAGATAATGTATACAAGGCCTTTAACAACATGTCTGGTGCATCAGGGCTGTTATTATCCTCATAATTATCTAGGATTTAGAATAATAACACAACAGAATGAGGAGGGAATAAATTGGAAAGTTGGAGATGGCTGTTTAGGCAAAAGAATAGTTTGAAGTCATTTTAGTTTGGAGAAAAATCTAGTGTCATGAAATAATTTTCAAAAATACCTATCCAGGAGGATCACAAGTTTGAGGCCTGCCTGGGCAATTTAGTGATACCCTGTCTCAAAATAAAAAATAAAAAATGATGGGAGTGTATCGCAGTGTTGCATTGTCCCTGGTTTCAGTCCTCAGTTCCACCAAATATAAATAAATGAATGAAAATCCTGTCCTATCATGACTTTAGCAGAGGATATAACATTGAAATAGATTGCAGTTTTGAAGTAATTGAGGAGCCAAGCAGGGTGGCGCATACATATAATCCCAGTATTTGGGAGACAGAGATGGGAAGATCTCAGCAATTAAGTGAAACCCTCTGCAACTTAGTGAGAAACTATTTCAAAATTAAAAGTAAAATTAGGGCTGGAGATGTATCTCAAAGGTAGAATGCCCCTGAGTGCAATCCCCAGTACCAATAAACAAAGGAACAAATTAAATAAAGGACTTGGGAATCAACAGAAATGTTTCAACTGGGAATAAAGCAAGTGGGAAAAATAGAGATTGGACAAATTCTTCTTGCATGTAGCTTGTCTTGTTCAAATACTTCAACTGTTGCTTTTTCACATTTGATTAAATACACCTTCCTTCACTGGGTGTGGTAGTACATGCCTGTAATCCTAGTACTTGGGAGGTTGAGACAGGAGGATCACAGGTTAGAGGCCAGGGTCAGGAATTTAACCAGTCTCTCAGAAACCTATTGAAACCCCGTTTTCATTTTTCTTACAGAGCCCCAGGCTTTGTGTCCATTCTGTCCACCATCTTGAGCCCCTCCCCTGTTTCAAAAATAAAAAATGAAAAGGATGAGGGTGTAGCCAGGAAGTAGAATGCCCCTGGGTTCAATCTCCAGCATAAAACAAAACAAAACAAAAAAACAGAAAAAACAGGCCGGGCGTGGTGGCGCACGCTTGTAATCCCAGTACTTTGGGAGGCAGAGACCGGAGGATCCGGGTTCGTGGCCAGCCTCAGCTCTCGCTCTCTCTCTCTCTCTCTCTCT
>PVJS01054876.1:0-12823 GCA_004027185.1 Glis glis | reverse complement strand
CAAAAAAAAAAAAAAAAAAAAAAAAAAAAATAGGGCTGGGGGTGTAGCTCGGTGGTAGAATGCCCCTGGGTTCAATCCCCAGTACCACAAAAAAACCCTGCATCTTTACATAAAAATGTAACTACATATATATATATGTATATGTGTGTGTGTGTGTGTGTGTGTGTGTGTAATTTACATATACATAGGTCCACACAATAGCACTGTTAGTTTTCCACAAAAAGAAACACTTTGGTCATTAACAATTTTTCTAGTGGCTTACAAAATAATGGTGACTAGCTTAAAATGATCTTGCGATTAAACTCAGGTGCATTCTACTTCCAAGCTATACTCCCAGCCCTATCTATCTATCTATCAATCTATCTATATCTATCTATCTATCTATCTATCTATCTATCATCTATCTATCTATCTATCTATCTATCTATCTATCTATCATCTTATATCTATCTATCTATCATCAACAGGGTCTTGCTGTTACCCAGGCTGGTCTCAAATCTGCAATCCTCCTGTCTCAGCCTCGCAAATATAGGACTACAGGCGTGTGCTACTACACCCAGCTAAAATGATCTTATCCAAGGAAGCCATCACTAATTTTGGGGGTGGTGGTGCTGGGGATTGAACCCAAGGGCATTCTACCTCTGAGCTACACCCCCAGACCAATTTTATTTTATTTTTTTGCAGTACCGGGATTGAACCCAGGGGCATTCTACCTCCGAGCTATACCCCTGGCCTTATTTTTTATACTTTATTTTGAAACCTGTCTCACGAAGTTGCAGAGGCCTCACTAAGTAGCTGAGGCTGGCCATGAACCCAGATCCTCCAGTCTCTGCCTCCCAAGTACTGGGATTACAAGCGTGCACCACCACGCCCGGCCCCCAGACCAATTTTATTTGGAAACAGTCTTGCTAAGTTGCGGAGGGCCTCACTAAGTTGCTGAGGCTGGCCTTGAACCTGCAATCCCCCTGTCTCAGCCTCCCAAGTACTGGGATTACAAGTGAGCACCACCATACCTGGCCATCTAATGATTTTGAGAGGAAGTTTTTTTCTTTCAAAGTCAATTAGGTTAGCAAAAAAATTTGGGAGCCGGGCGTGGTGGCGCACGTTTGTAATCCCAGTACTTTGGGAGGCAGAGACCAGAGGATCCGGGTTCGCGGCCAGCCTCAGCGCTCTCTCTCCCTGTCTCTCTGTCTCTCTCTCCTTAGTGAGGCCCTCCACAACTTTGTGAGACCCGTTTCAAAAATAAAGTATAAAAAATAGGGCCGGGGGCGTAGCGCGGAGGTAGAACGCCCCTGCGTTCAATCCCCGGTACCACAAAAAAAAAAAAAAAAAAATTTGGGTTGCCATATATATGAATGGCTCTTGGTTTTACCTTCTTTTTTTGCAGTACTAGGGATTGAACCCAGGGTTTCATGCACATTAGGCAAACATCCTAACACTCAGCTACATCTCCAGCCCTTTAAAAAAAAAAAAAAAAATATATATATATATATAGTGTGTGTGTGTGTGTGTGTGTGTGTGTGTGTGTGTGTGGTACCGGGGATTGAACCCAGGGGCATTCTACCTCCGAGCTACACCCCTAGCCCTATTTTTTATTTATTTGGAAGCAGGGTCTCACTAGGTTGATGAGACTCTCTATTTGCTGAGGATGTCCTTGAACCTACGATCCTCCTGTCTCAGCCTCCCAAGTACTGGGATTAAAGGGATGCACCACCATGCCCGGCTAAAAAGATATTATTTTGAGACAAGGTCTCATTATATTGCTGAGGTTGGCCTCCTCCTGCCCCAGTCTCCCCAGTACTTTTATTATCGGTGTGGACCACTGCACCGGCTATCTTACCTTTTTTTTTTTAAACAAGACATCGCCTTGGCTCATCAGCAACCTAGGGAGACCCTATTTCAAAATAAAAATAAAACAGGGCTGGGGGTGTAGCTCGGAGGTAGAATGCCTCTGGGTTCAATCCCTAGTACCAAAGGGAAAAAAAAAACTAGAAACACATACCCCCCCCCCCAGTATTGGAGATTAAACCCAAGGCCTTCTGCACTGAACTACCTCTCCATCCATTTTTAAATTTTGAGACAGGGTGTACCTAAGTTGCCCAGGCTGGCCCTGAACTTGTGATTCTCCTGCCTCAACCTCCGGAGTAGCTGGGATTAGAGGTGTGCATTGCCACACCTGGCTAAAATCATTTTTCTTTTTTTTTACGGTACTGGGGATTGAACCCAGGGGCATTCTACCTCCGAGCTACACCCCCAGCCCTATTTTTTATTCTTTATTTTGAAACGGTCTCACTAAGTTGCGGAGGGCCTCACTAAGTACCTGAGGCTGACCCCGAACCTGCGATCCTCCTGTCTCAGCCTCCCAAGTACTGGGATTACAAGCGTGCGCCACCACGCCTGGCCAAATATCATTTTTTAATGTAAAGCTGTTACCTATTGATAATTATATCCATAGCATCTCTGGCACTGAAGTCAAAGGGTCTGTAACCTTCCCGCTTGAAGGCAAGAACTGCATTAGGCCCTAGCCAAATACTGCCATCCATCCTTGGTGTGAAGTGAACTCCCAGGAAGGGAAACCGGCTGTCTGGGACCTATAGATTCAACACAGCAAAGAACAGTTAGCCCCATTTCACATTCTATTTTATTATAGATACAAACATCTTATTGGTAATACAAATAAAACACTTCCTTCTCTGCATTTAATTTGTGTTGTGAGCTGTACACAAACATGCTTTTCTATACACATGCTTCTGCTTAGAAATGCCACTTAGGAAGCACTGATGCTATTGACACTAATACACACTGTCCCACCTGTTCATCTTTCTGGGTAAAGAAGATGAATTGTCCTACTTCAGATTATTACTTCTCTCTCCAGAACTAAGGATGTCTGTGATTAGCAAGTAAAATCAGGGCTGCCAGAAAACAACACACATTGATAGCACAGACTTTTGAAAAATGAGAATGTATGAAGTTGAAGAAGATGAATCTGGTGTTTTGGTAAGGTAAAAAACATCAACTAGCTGAGTATTAGCTGAACCAATTTCATCTGGTTCAACCTCATATACTTCAACATACTCATTCATTTCCAGGATAGTTTCAGACAGAAAAATGACCCCTTCATTTAAACACTTCTGTCTTCTACTCCATGGGACTACAGTGGCCACATCCCTTTTCTGTACCTGTAGATGGTGAGCTGAGAAAGAGGGCTGAGTATCTGGGACTTCTACAAGGGAGCATTCGCTTATGAGTGCTCCTCCACCAGCGAGGAGCAATCTGCTTCCTTCTGGACAGGACTTCCATGCACTCATGATTTCTGGAGACATATACTTGTGGGCAATTGATTACATTCTACTGACCATGATATTAGAATAAAGATTTAAGGATTTAACCACAAGAGCAACAGATGAAATGCCTGCACAAATAGCCCTTCAAACCTCTCTTACTTCTGATGCAGGTGAAAGTTTTTTTGCTTTCATTTCCTTTATAACTAGAAGAGTGAGAAAAGTAAAAAAGCAGAAAACATCATTACCTACCGGATAAATGTTTCCTTTTACAAGATAGCATTTTTCTGGTTTCAAGAGCAGGTAATCTCCCCGAAATGGTACAATTCGAGGATCAGGATTACAGCCACTCAACTCTGACACACGGTCTGAGTAAAGCCCTGCACATGTCACAACATACTGACATCGAATTTCCTCTCCCTGGTGCAAAATGAAAGACCATGATTAGCTTCCACATACAAAAAAGAACAGGTGGTACTTGTCTTTCTGTGCGTGGACGCGTAAAAAAAAAATTGACTGGAATGCAGAATAGGGATTAGTAGGGGTTAGCGAAGGTAGATAAAGGGAGGTTGGATTTGCTGTATGCATATAGGGAAACACCATATGGAACTCTATTAATAAGTACAATTAATACATGTTGATAAAAATAAAGTCATTATAGTTAAAAATAGCATGATTTGTATAGACAAGGAGAAAGATAGATGATAGAAAAGGATACAGAAATGGACTTTTTTTCTAAAAGAGGAAATTCATTGCAAGTATCAGCAAAATAAGTTCTTCAGCAGGGTGTGGTGGTACACACCTGTAATCCCAGTACTTGGGAGGCTGAGACAGGAGGAGCGCAGATTCCTGCAACTTAGTGAGATCCTGTTTCAAAATAAAGAATAAAAAAATAGAGCTGGGGGTGTAGCTCAGAGGTAGAATGCCCCTGGGTTCAATCCCCAGTACCGCAAAAAAAAAAATAAAAAGAATATAAATAGGGCTGGGGGTGCAGCTCAGAAGTAGAATGCTTCTGAGTTTAATCCCCAGTACCACAAAAATAAATAAATAAAGTTCTTCAGCATTTAGGTGACAGCTTAGAAACTTAGGACAGTGGTATGTTCCCTTAAATTTTGTACTTTAAATTATACTAGACATAATAATGGTTGACCTAGCAAGAATACTTGAGCTACACGTGCATGCATACATACAAACACCTATTCTACTAAGACCTAGGATGGAACTTAACTATTTATTGCAAGAAGAAGCAAATTTTGGTTAGATGACCTCCACCAATTTGGCCTCCTCTGTATTTCAGACAGTTTCTCCTGCCCTCTGACCCCAGTACTGGGTACTGAACCCAAGGGTGTTCTACCACTAAGCTACATCCCAGTCCTTTTTATTTTTCATTCATTCATTCATTCATTCATTCATTCATTCATGTTTTTTGTCATACTAGGGATTGAACCCAGGGACAGTCTACCTCCAAGCTATACCTCCAGCCCTTTTTTTATTTTTGGTGTTGAAACAGGGTCTCACTAAGTTGTGGAAGGCCTCATTAAATTGCTGAGGCTGGCCACGAACCTGTGATCCCTCTTTTCTCAGCCTCTCAAGTACTGGGATTACAGTCATGCACCACCATGCCCAGCTCCTTTTAATTTTTTTGTTTATTTTTCAGAAACATACATACTCAGGTTGTTTCATATTCAACAATCCTGTTCAATTTCAACTGTAATCTACCCTGCAACCAATTTCTCCGTCCTGATCAATATCTACCTTGCAAACCAAGGCTGCTTTAGAAATCTCATTCACTCAATCCAGATTTACTGAGAATACACTGTAGCCACGTTTTGCTTTAATGATTAGGAGAATGCTAATCTTAGGCTGTTGTGATTTTCCACAATTTTTTTTTTTTTTTTTTTTTTTTGCGGTACTGGGGATGGAACCCAGGGGCATTCTACCTCCAAGCTCCACCCCCAGCCCTATTTTTTATTCTTTATTTTGAAACAGGGTCTCACTAAGTTGTGGAGGGCCTTACTAAGTAGCTGAGGCTGGCCACGAACCCGGATCCTCCTGTATCAGCCTCCCAAGTACTGGGATTACAAGCGTGCGCCACCACGCCGGGCTCACAAATTTTGTTTTGTGATTATCATCTGCATAATTTTAGCTTCACTCTGCAAGGTTTAGCCAGTTTACCACCTTATTTTCCAAATGACTTCATTTAACCCCAATTTACCAGTATACTCTAATTCCTCTCTCTCTCTCTCACTTTTTTTCCCCCTTTGGTGGTACTGGGGATTGAATCCAGGGACATTCTACCTCTGAGCTACACCCCCAGCCCTATTTTATTTTTATTTTGAAACAAGGTCTCACTAGGTTGATGAGAGTCTCACTACTTGCTGAGGCTGTCCTCAAACCTGTGATCAAGCCTCCCAAGTACTGGGATTACAGGTGTGCGCCACCACACCAGGCTTTTCTCTCTCTCTCTTGAGACCAGGTCTCACTATGTTGCCTGGTTAACCTCAAAATCTTGGGTTCAAGTGATCCTCCTACCTCACCCTCCCAAGTAGCTGGGACTAAAGATGCAAGTCACCATGCTCAGCTCTACTTTTTTTTTTTAAATATTAAAAAAAAATTTTTTTTTTGCAGTACTGGAGATTGAACCCAGGGGCATTCTACCTCCGAGCTATACCCCCAGTCCTATTTTGTGTTCTTTATTTTGAAATAGGGTCTCACTAAGTTGCGGAGGGCCTCACTAAGTAACTGAGGCTGGCCGCGAACCTGGATCCTCCTATCTCAGCCTCCCAAGTACTGGGATTCCAAGCGTGCGACACCACGCCCAGCTAGTAATCAATTTTTTAAAATACCTTTATTGATGCATTGTAATTATATACATCACAGTGAGGTTAAAAGTGATATAGACAAGCTGGGTGTGGTGGCTCCCTGTAATCCTAGTACTTGGGAGGCTGAGACAAGAAGATCGCAGGTTGAAGGACAGCCTCAGAGCTGGGAGTGGTGGCACATGCTTGTAATCCCAGTACTTGGGAGGCTGAGACAGGAGGCTTGCAGGTTTGAAGCCAGCCTCAGAAATTTAGTGAGGCTGTTAGCAACTTAGTGAGACCCTGTTTCCAAATAATAAAATAAAAAGGGCTGGGGATGTAGCTCGGAGGCAGAATGCCCCTGGGTTCAATTCCCAGTACCCCCCCCACACACACACAAGGACACCTCAGTAACATAGCGAGACTCTCAGCATCCTAGTGAGACCCTGTTTCAAAATAAAAGTATAACAGGGCTGGGGGTATAGCTCAAAGGTAGAATGCCCCTGCGTTCAATCCCCTGTACCACACACACACACACACACACACACACACACACACACACACACACACACATAGAGTGATATAGACATACATGCACATAGTAGTTGCTGTGCTGTGTTTCCTGCCGGATCCCAACCTACTCACCACCTCTCCCCAAACCCATTAGTGAGACTGGTAGTGATATCTTCATATATGAACATAGCATTATTTGAACTGTTTCCTTCATCAGCTCTCCTTTCCCACTCCCTCAATCCCCTTCCATTATTCTACTGGTCTCTCTTCTCATTTATCTGAAGTCCCTTTTGTTTCCTATTTTCTCTTTAGCTTCCACATATGAGAGAAAACATATGACCCTTGACTATCTGTGAGTGGCTAATCTCACTTAGCCCTATGTTTTATAAACAACTAGCAATTCCTTGCTTCTGGAAACTTCTTGCTCTTATTCTCAGCCGACCTATGTCTGAAGCCTCAGAGTTCTCACTTGTCTCAACATTTCCTTTCCAGCCCTCACTGATTTAGTCTTATTCTACTGAAGTACATTTACAATTCTGCATGTGTCCAATTTTTTCCCTTGCCAAAAAGGTAGTCTTCTTTTCAAGTTAAGTAAGTCCTATTTTTGAGAAAAATCAGATGAAACTTCTCTATAGTGAATTCAAATAGGCTAGACTAAACCATAATAGTTCTGAGACCCTTTAAGTTAAAAGGGCTGTGTCAGCCAGGCAGGGTGGCACATGCTTGTAATCCCAGTACTTGGGAGACTGAGACAGGAGGATCGCAGGTTCAAAGCCAACCTCAGCAACTTAGGCTCTCAGCAACTTAGTGAGACCCTGTTTCCAAATAAAAAATATAAAAAATCGGACTGGGGGTGTAGCTCAGAGGTAGAAGGCCCCTGGGGGTTCTACCCCCAGTATCACAAAACAAAACAAAACAAAAAAAGAGCAGTGTCAATGACGACAACAACAAAAACAGGCTGGTATCTTTCCTGTTCATCTAGAGTTACATACCAGAAGTACAAGAAATATTTTTATGTGATATAAATCTACCAGTACTTACTTAAAAGGTCAGTAATTCTTTTGTTTTTGGAACACAAAATGTAGATAAGCTTTATGATAAACGTATAGATAACAACAAAATTAGCAGAATGGTACCAGCATACAGAAGTTCTATTTTTTTAAAAAAGGTAAAACTGGGTGTGCTAATGCATGCATCCCAGTACTTGGAAAGCTGAGACAGGAGGATCGCTGGTTCAAAGCCAGCCTCAGCAATTTAGCAAGACCCTCCACAACTTAGCGAGACCCTGGTTTAAAATATAAAATAAAAAGGGCTGGGGGTGTAGCTTGGAAGTAGACTACCCCTGGGTCCAATCACCAGTACAAAAAACAAAACAAAACAAACTTAAGCCAACAGTTCCAAAGAAAAGAAATGACTTAAAATGGTCACAGGTCTCTGAAATAATTTTATGTTCTACATAAAACAATAATTAAATTCAGTAAAATATTAATTTTGCTTCTAAAATGAACTTTAGAAAAGCATTGAATGATACATTTGTTCAACCATACATTTCTTTTTTTTTTAAAAAAAGAGCTATGTATCTCTTTTGTTCTTTCAGAAATGAAAAAGACTATTTCCCATATCTAATTTGTAAATCTTCCACCCCAGCTGTTTAATTTTATTTTTATTTATTTTTTGGTACTTGGGATGGAAACCAGGGGCATTCTACCTCCAAGCTACACCCCTAGCCTGATTTTATTTTTATTTTGAAACAGGGTCTTACTAGGTTGATAAGAGTCTCACTACTTGCTGAGGCTGTCCTGGAACCTGTGAACCTATGATCTGCCTGTCTCAGCCTCCCAAGTATATTACAGTAGACTACAGGCGTGTGCTACCATACCTGGCTCCAGCAGTTTATTTTAAAATTTCATTTTCTTTTAACCTCTCATAAAGTACAGATGTTTAACCTGAGAAGTGAAACCCAAAACTTGAATTTGAACCCCAAAACTATACTATAGGAAAATTCCAAGATAAAAAGCAACAACTATAATAACTCTGGGTAAAATGATAACCGCTGGTATCCCATGGCCCCTGCATGTCTTCCATCGCATGATGACATACTCAAGTGAAAACCTCCCACAGCTGTGGGCAGGCTCATAAACGGACTGCACATCCCTCTTTGAATGGAAACACGGGCTGCTGTACCACTTGGGCCACCTGATCCAGCAGGACTGACGGTAATCAAAGTGTCTGTAACAGACATGTTTTGCAAAGCCTTTGGCAGGCCCTTCTAGGCAAATCTCAGTATAGAGCTTTAGGATTTTGAAAGAAACGTTCCACTATCCTCTGTAGATAATAATCCTTATGAGAAAGTGCTTTTGGCTTTGACTAAACACTTGACCATAGGTCACCAAGTTACCATGTGAACTACCCATTATTAACTGGGTAGTGTCTGACTCACCAACCCACAAAATTGGGTGTGTACAGCAGCACTCTGTCATCAAGAGGAAGTATAATATGTAAGATCAGGGCTGTAGGTCCTGCAGGCACATATAAGTTAAGTTACAGAGATAAGTGGTTCATGATGCCTACTCCTGTTAGATTCCCTCCTTCCTCTCAACCTGCACCTGTGGCCACACAGGGAGTTCTCTATGACCAGTTGGCCAAGGAAGAAAAAATGCAGACCTGATTTACAAAATGGTTCCACACAACATTCTGGCACCACTCGAAAGTGAACAGCTACGCTCAGGAGTGGCCCTGAAAGACTGTGGTAAAGAGAAATCTTCCCAGTAAGCAGAACTTCGAACACCACAGCTCATTTATCTTACATAGGAGAGATGACCAGAGATTTGGATCTATACTGCTTCATGTGTAATAAACAAATGGTTTGGTCAGGAAAAGGAGAGCAGACAAAAAGATATGTGAACAGACCACTCCAAACAGGCACAGAGGGTAAAGACATCTGAGTTCAGTATGAATGTTCACCAACCTGAAGAAGTGTTTTAATAGTTAGTAGAAAAGATGACCTATTCCATGGACGTGAGCCAGCCTCTTTCCCCAGGCACCCCTCTCTTTACCCAATGGCTTCATGAATTAAGTGGTTAGGGGAAAGGATAGTCTCTTCAATAAATGGTGCTGGGAAAACTACATATTCAAATGTAAAAGAATGAAATTGGACCCCTATCTTATACCACTCACAAAAATTAACTTGAAATGTATTAAAGCTATAAATGCAAGACTTAAAACTGGAAGAAAGCAGCTGGGTATGGTGGTATATGCCTATAATTCCAGTACTTGGGAGGCTGAGAGAGGAGGATCCCAGGTTCGTGACCAGCCTCAGCAACTTAGCGAGGCCCTGAGCAACTTAGTGAGACCCTGTTTCAAAATAAAAATAAAATAGGGCACACACACAAACACACACGCACACAAAAACACACACACAAACTGTAAGAAAGCATATGGGAGGCCGGGCGTGGTGGCGCATGCTTATAATCCTAGTACTTGGGAGGCGGAGACTGGAAGGATCCAGGTTCGCAGCTAGCCTCAGCTATTTAGTGAGGCCCTCCGCAACTTCGTTAGACTCGGTTTCAAAATAAAGTATAAAAAATAGGGCTGAGGGTGTAGCTCGGTGGTAGAACGCCCCTGGGTTCTATCCCCAATACCGCGAAACAGAAAAAGAAAAAAAAAAAAAGAAAGCATATGGGAGAAGCTTCTTGTCAATGGTGTTGGCAATGATTTTCTGAATACTTTACCAAACGCAAAAATAAACAAGTGAGATTATTTCAAACTAAAAAGTTTCTGAACAGCAAAAGAAACACTTAACAGAGTAAAAAGACAACAATGGAATGGGTGAAAATATTTGAAAATCATACATCTGATAAGGGGTTAATATCCAAAATATATATGCAACTCAATAGCAAAAAAAAAAAAAATCCAATTAAAAATGGGCAGTGAACCTGAACTTTTTCAAAGACATACAAATAGCCAACAAGTACAAGAAAAGGTGCTCAACATCACTAACCATCAAGGAAATGCAAATCAAAACCACAGTGAGATATTACCTCACACTATTAGGATGGCTACTTGATGTCTTTTTGGTACAAAACAAAAGAAGCATTGGTGAGGATGTAGGCTACAGCATTGGGGGGAATATAAAAATCATATAGCCATCATGGGAAAAATCATGAAAATTCCTCAGAAAATTAAAAACAGAACCACAGCTGGGCGTGGTGGCGCACGCTTGTAATCCAGTACTTGGGAGGCGGAGACCGGAGGATCCGAGTTCGTGGCCAGCCTCAGCTACTTAGTGAGGCCCTCCGCAACTTCGTGAGACCCGGTTTCAAAAATAAAAAGTATAAAAAATAGGGCCGGGGATGTAGCTTGGAGGTAAAACGCCCCTGGGTTCAATCCTGGTACCGCAAAAAACAACAACAACAAAAAAAAACAGAACCACCATGTGATCCAGCAATCTCACTTCTAGGTGTAAATCCAGAGGAAATGAGATCAGTATATTGAAGAGAAATCTGCTTCCTATGTTTATTACAGCACTATTCACAATAGCCAAGACATGGAAACAACCTAAGTGTCCATTAACAGATGAATGGATGAGAAGGAAATCCTTCCATTTGTGACAACATGGATGAAGCTGAAAGGTATTATGCTAAGTGGAAATAAACCAGACAGTGAAAGAAAAATACTGTATGATCTCACTTTTATGTGGAATCTAAAAAAGTTGAATTCATAGAATAGAGTAGAATGGTGGTTGCTAGGGACAAGGGGTGGGGAGGCGGGAGTGAGGAGACGCTGGTCAAGAAGTACAAACTTTCAGTTATAAGATGAATAAGTTTTGGAGATCTAATGCAGAGCATGGTGACTATAGTTAATGATACTGTGTGGCATACTTGGAATCTGCTAAGAGAGGAGATCTTAAGTGTTTCCATCACACACACAAATGGTAACAGTATGAGATGATGTGTTAACTTGATTGTGTTAATCAGTTCCTAATGTATACATATACCAAATCATCCCATTGTACAGCTAAAATATTTATAACTCTACTTGTCAATTATACCTCAATAAAGCTGGAAAAAATTATGGCAACAAGGATGGAGGTGATGCACGGGCTCAGCAACATGGACTTACTCACTAAGGCTGACCTTCTCCAGCCATCTCTGAGGTGGCTCAACCTGCCAACAGAGACTACGGAACAAGCGATGTGGTCCCTGGACTGCTCCCACTGTAGAAAAGGCAGAATTTTGTTCTCACTGTAAAAGACACTTGCTCTGGATATAGAACCAACTTCCCTGCCTACAATACTTCTGCTGAAACTGCCATCTACAAAGTTATGGGATGCTTTATTCACCATTGTAGTATTTACACAGATGCATTGCTTCTAATTAATGAACTTATTTTGTAGTAAATGAAGTGTAGCAATCAGTTTGCTCATGGGATTCACTCATTTTATCATTTTCCCCATCATACTGTAGCCCCTAGGTAACAGAAAGTGGAATGAGCTTTTGAGGATTCAGTAACAGCAACATTGGGCAAAGCTGGGTCAATGTGCTATGTGCTCTAACTCAGTGACATATGCTATGTGCTCTAACTCAGTGACTGAAATATGGTATTGTTTATCCCAGAGCCAGGATTCACAAATCTGAAATCAAGAGGTAGAAATGGGAGTAGCTAGCTAGGGGTGGTGGTGCACGCCTGTAATTCCAGTACTTGGGAGGCAGAGACAGGAGGATCATAGGTTAGAGACCAGCCTCAGCAACTTTTTTTTTTTTTGCGGTACTGGGGATTGAACCCAGGGGCATTCTACCTCCAAGTTACACCCCCAGCCCTATTTTTTGTTCTTTATTTTGAAACAGGGTCTCACTAAGTTGCAGAGGCCTCACTAAGTAGCTGAGGCTGGCTGCGAACCTGGATCCTCCTGTCTCAGCCTCCCAAGTACTGGGATTACAAGCATGCGCCACCATGCCTGGCTCAGTCTCAGCAATTTAGTGAGACTCTCAGCAACCTAGTGAGACTGTTTTAAAACAAAACAAAAGGCCGGGTGTGGTGGCGCACGCTTGTAATCCCAGTACTTTGGGAGGCAGAGACCGGAGGATCCGGGTTCGCTGCCAGCCTCAGCTCTCTCGCTCTCTCTCCTTAGTGAGGCCCTCCGCAACTTCGTGAGACCCGGTTTCAAAATAAAGTATAAAAAATAGGGCCGGGGGTGCAGCGCAGAGGTAGAACGCCCCTGCATTCAATCCC
>PVJS01054875.1:0-12827 GCA_004027185.1 Glis glis | reverse complement strand
TTCAGTATTATTCAGCTACTTCCTGGAATCTCCCTCCACTTGCTCCGTTTGTCTTTGATATATTCTCATGGTTGGATTGAGGTAATAAGCTTTGGGGGAGTATCACAGAAGTGAAGTACCCTTCTCATCTCATGATATGGTGGAATGACAGAATATACCTTTTCATGGTGATATTGGACTCAGTCACGTGGTTAAGATGCTGACTGCCTGCAAGTGTCTCCTATATAAAGTTTCTATTTTTCTTTTTCTATAAATCATTTTTATAAGTGTCACTAAGTGAAATCTACACATAAGGAAAGAGGATCTACATGTCTTTCTTGGAATTCTTATGAAAGGAAAATTTACTACTAATATTTGTGTGTTTATTTCTTCATTAAATCATTTATTTACAACTATGAACACATGAGTCTTTTTTTTTTTTGCAGTACTGGGGATTGAACCCAGGGCATTCTACCTCTGAACTACACCCCCAGACCAACTTTTTAATTCTTTATTTTGAAACAGGCTCTCACTAAGTTGCAGAGGCCTCACTAAGTAGCTGAGACTGGCCGCTAACCTGGATCCTCCTATCCTCCTGACTCAGCCTCCCAAGTACTGGGATTACAAGCGTGCACCACCACGCCCGGCTGAACACATGGGTCTTTGAGTTACAATATTTTACTATTAATACTTATCTTGTTTTAATTATTCTGACTTTTGTTATAGGAGCTCTTTCATTCAGATTGATTTCTATGCTTTTAACTGTTTCTTTTTCAAAATAGAAAGTATCTCTGAAGAAACATTACATTTATGTCATTTCAATATAAAAATAAAATTAGAACCACATTATTCTGCCTATGCCTTCAAGATGCAATTCTTGTCAATTCATTGATCTATTTAACATGTTTATTGAGCACCTAACATGTGCAAGAGACTCTGCTAGGCTCTGTAGATAGTCTAGGGGATGAGATCAGAGATGTAGCAGTGCTGGATGAAAGAGGGTATTGTAGATTTTATAGAGAACTTTAGCTTTTTTTTTTAACATAAAGTAAGAAGCACCTGTAACATGTTGAGCAGATTACTAATTAATCTGCCTTTATATAGATCTAGATCACTGGAGCAGCTGTGTTAAATTGTACTATAGATTGAATATACTAATATTGAAACAGGAAGATAAATTTGGAAAGATAATAAAGGTGAGATTGATGATTAGATGGTAGCTATGGGGATGGTAAACATATTGCATCATGGATTTCTAAAGAGCTCAGTGTGAGATATTGGTTAAAGAGATTCCAAGTTTGGAGTCTTGAATAACTGGGTGAAAAGGTTATGGAACATATTTGTAAACAAGTGTCCGCATGCCCATGAGTAAATCCACAAACATATAAATACTTACAAGTGCACATGTATATCTTTTATGGTTTTGAAAATAATAATTATTGATTGTATTGGAGTCTAAACCATAAAATTATAATTGAACCACGTGTTAGTGAAACTCCAGTGCCTACTGTGTAGTGAAAGTAAAAATACATTATTTTATTTACTTATAAAAGTAAGACTAGCCTTATAAAGATAATGAGGGTATTTCCCTCCATACTTTGGCTATTTTACTTTTTATCTTTTCACTTAAAATAACATTCTAGAATGATTTCCTTTAGTATCATTTTGAATCACTGACAATATATTTTGAATTTTTTTTGTTGCTTCTTGATCACATATACAGGTTGTTTATCACATTTCAATGTTCATTCTGAGACTCTTTGAATTTGTCCTAATTTAGTATTGTGAAATTGTGGTGTTTAATACTGATTTTTTATTAATTTGATGATTTTCCAAAGATATACAATGTGTGGGAATTATAAGTAAGTTCTCCTCTGTTACGAAGCTATTTTCCACAGTTTCTAATCTCATAGTTTTTCATCTTTTGATTCCCTGGTATGGAGTGAAGAATTCACCATTTTGTGCTTGTTATCTTGTTAAATTATTTGAAATTTATAATCAGTACTGGTGAGAATAAGTTTCTCACTTTAAAATGCTTTAAATGTTCATGCACATATAACATATATATTAACATGTATATGCCACCAATCATTACTAAAGCCAGCATTTTAAAATGTCTTATATATCTTTTTTTGTAATTGAAACTATAAGATGACACTGTGCTAAAGTTAAACATATCTAAATGTGAATGTGCATGTAACAGTATGCATGTGTTTGAAGATGAGTGCATCCAGAATTTAGAGATAATAAAAACTATCTATTTTCACGCTTTGGAATCTCAGATAAGTGTGGTCATATTAAGAAGCAGAGATAAAGGGAGACAGCAAGAAATAATTCAAATGCTGGTAAAGGAATACTCTACATTGCAGCAATCCTCAATGGTGGGTTATATATAGAAATAAGATCAGTCATTGTTTTCAAGCCTGCTAAATAAAACTGAACTGTTGGAATGGCATGCCACTTGACCTCTCAGGGGTTGGCCAGCAGTATTTAACGCGTGCAGAGGGAGCACACGGGCATGTTCCTCCTGTTTACATGACGGTTCTCCTGTGAGTTCTCACAATGTTCAAAAGGCAGAAGTCCCTGGCCTCCGAACGCAAGAGAGAATTATTCTTTCAGGGATTTTCACGGTCCATAACAAAGAATGATATGAAAAATTTTCATTCTCTGTCGCAATTTGTACTCTCGGCAGGCCCTCTGAAACCAACTCCAGTCATCAAACATTCAAAAACTACTCACTTTGAGATCGAAATACTTGATGCTCAAACGAGAAAACAGATATGCATTGTGGATAAGGTGAGTTTTATTTACTTGTTTAAATTTTTAATATCTGGCCATCTTTGACTTCACAGTAGAATGGGATTTCATTTTGTCTTGTCTTCATTTTAATACTTCATAAATTGTTTCATGAAATTGATGGTATACATGAAAGAAAAAAATCTGGATTAATTTGTATTTTTTTTGCTTCATGATTTGGATTAATACCAGAAAGACAAATTTTATTTGTTGTTCATGATTTTTTTTCTTAGACAAATTAATAGCTATGTAGTAAGGTTATGTTAAGTGCTTTTCATTACACTTGGCTTTACCCAGTATATAAAAGAAGTATTGCTTGTAACTTTCTGTCTTTCAGAACTTATTGTGTTATATGTTAGTGTAAGTTAAGTATGATGTGTTTTGGAACTACGCTTATCTGGACCAAATCCCTGCTACATCATTTCTATGTATCAAGACTTGGCTTTACCCAGTATGCAAAAGAAGTGTTGCTTGTAACTTTCTGTCTTTTAGTACTTATTGTGTTATAAATTAGTGTAAGTTAAGTATGATGTGTTTTGGAACTAAGCATACCTGGACCAGATCCCTGCTACATCATTTCTATGTATCAATACTTAGGAAAATCACTGACTTGCTTACCCCAGGAGCTTCTTTTAGAATAGGGTTAATAAAATTTGTTTTGTAAGCTTATGTTGAAGAGTAGGTATAATATAGGAACACAAGTAATAATGCCTTGACCACAGTTGGAACAAAATTGTATTTTTTATTTTAAATAATTATTTGGAGAGAAACTGTTAGTATACATGAAAATCTAAAAAAAAGATGATACACATTTTATAACTGGCACAGAAAATCTAAGTTTCATTTCTTTATATTTGATTATCTATTGACACAGTTTGTTATAATACATGAATTAGGTATAATATTTTCAAATATATTGAGTAGGCTATCCATATTTTAATAATGTATGCAATTAGCCAAAATTTTGTGCCTAGATATTATAACTTGAACTTTAAAATAGACAAAGTAAGGATTCAAAATATTCCTAAGAACAATATTTGAAATAATCCTGGGATTAAGGAAAATTATGAATCATCTTTTAAACACACAAATACACATACATATAATGTATTCCAAATAACAAAAAAAACTTCTTTCCTCCACTATCTTCTCCAACTTCTCCTATTACTTTCCTCACGTGTTTGAATCGTCTGCCTTCCTTTCCCTCTCCCCATTCTATCCTAAGCCCACTCAGTGTGGGTATTTCCTTCCATCACTTCTCAGAATTGGAACTTGCTGAGGTCACCAGTGAGTCAGTGGAAAATACTTTGCTAAATCCTCAGGCCATTCTCGTGCTGTATCTTCGTGTATCAGCTGTATTTTCCATTGCTTATCAAATCCTCTTTAAAGTACGTTTGTTGAGTATGTATATTTTCACCTGCAGCACTTCATTAGCTCCCCCCTTTTCCTCTCTGCTGATTCTTCATCATCTGACAGATTAGGTGTCGACCATCAGTCACCAGAACTTCCCATCTACAGCACTTTGCCATATCGAGTCCCATAACTGTGAATATCATCTGCCTATTGATGACTTGTAGACACATAACTGCAGCCTCTTCTTTTCCCCTGAACTGTAAGTCTCCCTGTCTACCTCGCTATCTGAACCTTCCCAAGGTATCTCAAACTTAGCACATCTAAAACAGCACTCCTGTTCCCCCCATAATCTTCCATAGGGTTCTCCAAATAAATAAGTGGCAACTCCATCTTTCAAATAGTTTATGCCAAAGACATGGAGGAGTCATGATTCATCATCTCTTAATCTCACACCCCACATACAATCCTTCTTGGCAATACCTTTGAAATATCTCTGGACTCTGACAAATTCCCACCACCTCTGCTGCCAGCACTACTAAATCTTCACCCTGCTTTTGTCGTTAGCACCTTCAGTATGTTCCTACACAGTAGAACTATAGCCTCTTGGATCCTGTCAGATAATATCATGCCTACCTCACAAGTAGTCAAAGCTTTCCTTTATATCTTAACTGTCACCTTTCTTTGGAGACTTTCTGGCTGTTTAAAATGCAAAGCCTGACAACATTATTGCCTTTCTGATTTTAATTCTCCACTAGTTTTATTACCACCTAACATATGTTTATTTTTTCATTAAGTTTATTATTTGACCTACCCTTAGTATATCAGCTTCACAAAGTAAAGATTGTGAGGTCTGTTTTTCACTCCAGTATTTTCTGCATTTAGAACAGTATTTGGCACAAAGTGTTTAACCAATATGTGTTGGATAAATGGACAGAAGTACAAGAAATATGTAGACTTGACATTGCACTAATGTTTAGTAGTGATAGTTTTAAGGTGGAGGAGTTTAATATCCAAAGATACATTTGCTATTTCCTAAATCAAATTATTATTGGAATAAATGTAAATATGTTCACAGGAAAAAAGACACTGCCTAAAACCATTCCACTAAGTACAAAATTCCTCGTGGCTTCCCCCAAACACAGATGTATTTAACTTTGCATTAGTGTATATGAATAGATAGCCATGTTTTGACAACAAATATTAACGTGACCTAGGTGGGGATATTTACTTAATTTAGTTATGTCCCATGAATAATTAAAATCATATAGCTAATCAAGGGTGATAAAATGGAGAGACTTAAAATTATTATTGTTAAGTGTTTATTGGAATATCAGAAAATATAAGAGATTATAGGAAAAATAAATTTTAAAAATTTAGCAATGAATTATTTCCAGTTGCTGCCTATCCTTGTGTCACTTCTATTTTGGAAAATGTCAGAAGCTTATCTAGTGATAAGTCATTGATTCAAGAGCATGGCAAGAACACTAAAAGCTGGGCTGATAAATGTTTCCAATATCTTTCCATTCACTTTTCTTTGATCTTTTCTCCAAGGAAACTGACCTCAAAAGCCCTCTTGCACTTAATGTTTTGCTTTCTCTATGTCAAAGCTCTCAAAAAAAAATTCTAAATGTTTCTCATAAATAAAACAGTCAATTATTCTCTAGTCTTTCTAATGGCAAAAATACCATACCAGAGGATAGTAAAGAGAATTATAGGATAGTAAGATTGTATTAAAATGTACTTTTAATACTTTACTTAGATATTTTGAGAATTCTTAATTTCTGACATTGTCATTTTTATTGTTATGCCTTGCACACAATATTTAGAATATTATGCTTCGATTTATTTTTCTATAAAATTAAAATGGCATGTGCCTTAGAATAACTTCTGGCAGTTTTCAGAATTTCATGTTTATGCAAATGACAATATCTTCTTCTTCTTTCTATCCCTCTTCTTATTTTTTCTTCCCTCTATTTTTTTCCTACTAATCCTCCCTTTCCTCACATTCTGGCTCCTTTCTCCTCTCCTCCTCCTCAGTTCTTTTCCTTCTGCTTCTTATGATGTAACATGACAGAATTAAAGCTTATGAGATTTGAATTCAGATACACCAGAGTTTTAATAGAAACTTCAAAATATGTTGGCCTTTTTCCTTGGACATGGTCCTGTACCTCTGGCCTTTATTATCCTTTTCTGCAAATGAGTTAGGTGTTATTAGTCTTACTCTGTATAAAGGAAGAAATTGAGGCACATAAAGAGTTGAAATGAAAGACTTTATTTAAATTGTGTGGCAGAAACAAATTTTGAAACCAGCAATACATGTTATACCTCTTGCTCTTAATGAAAGGCCTAAATTCACCGCAGAGAGGTGTTACTGATGGTGGTTAGCCATAGTCTCAGGCTCTGTCTAATTTCATGATTCGGTTGTCTGACTTCTATTTCTGAAAGGTATTTAAAGATGGGGCACTGCTTTCAAGATTTGTCTATTTGCCCAACCATTTTAGAAAAAGAAAGACTCTTAAGTATTCTATTTCTTAGATATATGAAATAAAATAGCATTACTTAACATTCAAACATAAGCTACACATGAATTTAAAGACTCAAATTCAAATACTAAATTTAGATAAAATTGTATAATTGAAATTTTTATATCATTAAAAATTGTATGAAACTGAGCTTAACCATTCTTTCTAACAATGAAAATGAATGCAATCATTTTCAATGAACTCAAAAGAGCCCCATTAGCCACCACCCTTTTGATATTCTTGGGAATTATGTAATATAGGATACAGATATCCTATATTTTAGATAATGGCAATATATTAGAAATATTAATCTGTAAATATTTATTCCATGGAGGTGAAAAAATATTCAAGTAATATTTGTATATAAGGCTTATTATAACTTAGATATTTTGTATGACATTCATTATTATTCTTTTATGAAATGGGTTAGCATTTTTCAAAGGCATCATCTTTTTTAAAGTGTCTGAGATATTTTTATTTTATTTTTAATTGATAATTCATAATTTTATATATACATGCCCAGGTGATAAAATGTGTTTGATAGATGTATACATTGTGGGATGATCAAATCAGGTAAATTAGCACATCTGTCACCAATGTCTTTCTTATCCCCATCACCCCTTTCCTCACAGGGACCTGTCTTTTGATATGTGAGATGCAGTGATATTCCATTTAGAAAGTCTATATAAATGAATGTTTTAGAAGATGCATTTAGAATAAGATGGTTGAAATTTATCAGATTCTTCAGTTCTCTAACTCTATATATTGACACTCTACAGTGACACAACCATTTATTAACCAAATAGATATTTGTTATGATATTTCTTCCATGTGTTTCAAATAATGCCTTAATTTAAACAGATACAATTTTTATCCTCAGATTTTATCATCTATTGTGTAAGACAAACACCACAGAAATAATGTAGGTGAAAAGATATCTCCCTAGTGAGAAAACAAGGTAATTTGGGGTGGTAAACAAAGAGGGATAACTTAGTCTATGGAAGGAAGAGGAGGAACTTTTTGGAGAAGTAATGCTGATGTGTGTTCTTTCTTTTTTTTTTTTTTGCGGTACCGGGGATTGAATGCAGGGGCGTTCTACCTCCGCACTATGCCCCCGACCCTATTTTTTATACTTTATTTTGAAACCGGGTCTCAGGAACCCGGATCCTCCAGTCTCCGCCTCCCAAAGTACTGGGATTACAAGCGTGCGCCACCACACCCGGCTCCCCGGCCCTATTTTTTATACTTTATTTTGAAACCGGGTCTCATGAAGTTACGGAGGGCCTCACTAAGTAGAGAGAGAGAGACAGAGAGAGAGACAGAGAGAGAGAGAGAGAGAGAGAGCTGAGGGTGGCCGCGAACCCGGATCCTCCGGTCTCCGCCTCCCTAAATACTGGGATTACAAGCGTGCGCCACCACGCCCGGCACTCTGATGTGTGTTCTTAATGGTAAATAGGATGAATAGAACTAGAAGGAATATGATATATGCTTAGGAGTTGAAAACAATAAAACAAGTCAAATTGTCAGGGAGGAGGGATGTGGAAGGTCCGTAAATGATGTTGAATTGCTGTCCTGAGCAACTGCAGACCCTAAGGCTGATATAATTTTCTGTGTCACTTTTATGGTGTTTATTTTCTTATTTTTGGCAAAGACAAGTAGAGAAGCTGGCAGGAAGTACTCCATTCATTTGAAGTTGGAGATCCCTGTAAGATATCTGAGTCAAGATAACCAGTAGAGATTTGAGTGTGAAGATTTTGAATTCAGAAGAGTAGTCATGGTTAAGTATGCTTATTTGGGAATTAAAATGTATGGATGATCTTCATATCCCTGGGAACAGAGAAGATAATTTGTGAAGAACAGTGTGCTATGAAAGAAAAGAACCAACTATAGAGGCCTAGGGCATACCAACATTTTCAGTAGAACTGTCATAAATTCCAATTTCTAAAGGAAAAGTCTTAAAGAAGAGGAAAATAAGGAAATGTCAAAGAGAGGGGAAAATGGGAAATATTGTATCACAGAAGCCTAAGCAAGTTAATTTGAATGAGAAGGAAGATATTAGTAGTGTCCAATATTGTTAAGAAGCATAGAAGAATGTTGCAAGTGTTCCTTAATTAAATGTCATGGTGTTTATTGTGGAATTTAATTAGACTACCTTAGGCAGAGTGATGGGGGAAACTCCAGTATGTAATACGTATGACAATCAATGGGAGATAAGAAATTTGGCTGTGCTGGAAGATATTTCTTTGGTAAGGTAACAGATCTTCAGGAAACTTATCGCTTCATTCTTCAACTCCACGCAGTCTGATTCACATTTTTGGGATCGCTTTCTCCCTCTTCCCTATCCCTCCATGCTTCAGCATTCTGTACTACTTACTATTTCTAGACCACATTTTATAATTTTCCTTTGAGCTTTGGGCAAATTTGATTCTTCTGCCTGGAGTGTCTTTTTCTGTTGCAATTTGTCCAAATCACATTCATCCCATATGACCCAAATGAGATGACAAGTCCTTTCTGTGCCACTTAGATCTACAAGCACATATGTTCCTTATCACAATAACAGTTGGTTCAAACATCCACTATATTTTTTATATATCCAGTAATTGGTAGTGTGCTTTCGTAGACTATCATACAAATTTGAAAGAGTTACTGTGTTTTTTTAATCTGATAATAATAAAGTGGGACTTAACTTTGGTATATCAGTATTTGCTTTTAATAACTTATTTTCATTGTGTTTTGCAATGTATAGGTTTTATGAATAATATAAATAAAAAATTATTGAGAAGCACCAAATTAGATGACATGAAAATAACCTTTTCAACTTTGCCATGATTCAAAAAGATTAGGTGACCTCAATGTTTTTGTACCATAAACATATTTTAGATGTAGAATTAGAACATGTTATGTCCATGCTCTTCTTGTATTTTATTCCAAGACAGGATTTTGTTCACAGTCAATATAAACTAATAACTTTCAATTTTTTTTGCTGTAAATATAGAAAACAAGTTATATCTAAAATTACTTATATTTTACATCAATGAAAAAGTGAATCGAACTAATTTTCTTTGGAAATTTTTCTACATAAAGTAAATCTGAAAGTTGGGACAGAAAAAGAAATGCTAAGCATTTAGAAGAGAAAATTAAGAGGAGCATATTGTGCAATTAAGGAAAAGACTGTTTCCTATTACATTATGAAAAAAGTAAATAGTTGAAAACACCTGTTCAAAAAGTACCTAAGGCGTAGATGTTCAAGATAAGCATGTAAGAGTGAGAGGGTGATACTACTCTGTTATGCAAATTACAAAAGGAGCTGTTTTCTGAGCAGCTACTATAGATTACATGGGGTTGAAAATCAAATATTTTCCCTTACCTTAAGATGCATGAATCTACTTGGAAAGAACGATTACACATTTTAAAATACATTTTAATATGGTACATGGGAAACACAAATGTAACTCAAACCATTTTAAAACTGCTAGGGAAATAATTATTTTTGTTCAATAGAGGTTTAGGCATGACGATGAAAATCAAGGAATTATTCAGCTGAAGGATGCACTTAAAGGATCTTAAAAATAGATAGGGCCAAAAAAAAAATTATATAGGACAATACATTAGCCTGGGTGGTGTGGAAGAGTGCCCCAGGAAAAAGAATTAGCCAATTAAAGACAAAGAAGCAGGACAGTAACAAGCAAGCTTTCTTTGTAAAAGCAAGTAAAAGCAAGACTGCATGTTGTGATATCTCCGAACGGAGCAAACAGAATAAGATGGTCTGGGTTGGTGAGGGTCTGGATGCCTGGCTGAGGCACTTACACTCTTTTCTCAAAAATTAGGGGAGTAGGGTTCCTCTTTTGGGAACCCCTCCCTCCCATGTGTGTGGGGGAGCTGTTTGGGTCTTTTATGTTGCCTTAAAATAAACTTTCATATTTCTATATAAACAGAAGCAAATTAGAGGAGTTATTTTTCAGGTCTACCTTTCCTAAAATTAAGTTTAACAACCATGTGGAAGATAGAACGGATGGCAGAGAGTTGGGAGGTAATTTAGTAAAACTGAGAAGCAAAGCCTTGGCGGGCCTATTCAGAAGTGCCACATTTGGACGGCAACATGATATCATGGGATTTCCTTGGGCTTTGCAGATACTCAGCCACTTCTCACACTTAACCAGCTTACGACATTGGAAAGATCCTTATTTTCTTTTCTCTAATATTTTATTAACATAGGTTATCCCATTAGAGGCTCCAGAAAAGCACTACCTGCTCTAAGGAATTTCCCCAAACACATAGCTATGGCACAAAGCCTTGAACAAATTAGGCTATAATTACCAAATTGAAATGTGTAAATTTAATAATAAAAATGATCAATTCATTAAATGTTAGGAAATTATAAAATAAAGCATTAATAAATTTTTCATAAAATAATTAAAGCACTAATGATACATAACAATTTTTTTTCTTTTCTATATGTGTCTAATCTGTGTTTGGGAATAAGTATAAAACAGTTCAAAGTAAATATAAATCTTTGAGCCCTGCATCAAGGGAAAGACGAAGATGCATGACCACCTCAGGGGTCAGAGAAACGGGTGTCCTGTCCCCACCTACTCCCAGATACATTCCAATGGGTCACCAATCTTGGGATAAAAGAATAAAAAGAAAAAATAAATTTAAGAAAATGGTGAACTTTTAAAAATAATCTTGGAGTGGGAAGAATGTATGTAAGAGAAGGTAGGTGTCTTAAAAAATATGTACTTGAAACTTTAGGAAATACACATGCATGCATACATTCTAATTTAATCTTAAATGCATTCCAGTCATGTGTCTTACTCAGTTAAGGATGCTATAACAAAATTATCATAGACTGAATGTATTACAAAACAATAGAAATTCCTTTCTCATAATACTGGAGGCAGGGAAGGCTAGAATCAAGGAGCCAGCTTATTTCTTTGTGCAAAAATGGATGGCCAGCTCCCCACACACTTACATGCTAAAAGGGCTAGAAAACTCTGTCAGGTCTCTCTCTCTCTCTCTCTCTCTCTCTCTTTTTTTTTTTTGTGTGGTACTGAGGATTGAACCCAGGGGCATTCTACCTCTGAGCTATACCCCCAGTCCTACTTTTTATTCTTTATTTTGAAACAGGGCCTCACCACGTTGCAGAGGGCCTCACCATGTTGCAGAGGGCCTCACTAAGTAGCTGATGCTGGTTGTGAAACCGGATCCTCCTGTCTCAGCCTCCCAAGTACTGGGCTTACAAGCATGTGCCACCACACCTGGCTGGTCAGGTCTCTCTTAAAAGGGAACTAATCACAATCATGAAGCTACCATAAACCAGACATGGTAACACATACCTATAATCCTAGTACTTGGGAGGCTGAGACAGGAGGATTGCAGGTTTAAAGCCAGCCTCAGCAACTTAGCGAGACCCTGTTTCAAAATAATAAATAAATAAATAAATAAATAAATAAATAAATAAATAAAAATTGCTAATTGTGTAGCTCAAAGGTAAAATGCTCCTGGTTTCAATACCCAGTATCAAACAAGCAAACAAAATGGAGGCTCTATGAATCCTAGTAATTTTTTCAAATCATTGTTTTCACTAATCTTTTGTTCAAAGTTGCCTAACAACAGCTTTCTTCACTGTACTTATTTTTCATTAAAATTAGCATTTAACAAATAATCAGTAATTTAAGCAACACTGAGAAATAAACATTCCACCTGAAGGGGCAAGCATGTATTGAGAGGACCATATTTATAGCACATTATGTCTCAGTGTCTTCACACCACATGTTGCTGGGCACAAATTTGTGCTCCCTAAAGTCTTAAGTTTACATTATAAGAAACATAGGAGTGATTAAATTTATTGTTTTTCTAGAATGTGTGTAGTGAAAGTGCCTATGCTCCATATAGTCCACAATTATATAAAACTGTGAGTAATTTCAAATTTACTTATATTTATGTAGTATCTTTCTGCTGTAAAAGTTATGCTATGTAGCTGGGCGTATTGGCACATATCTGTAATTGCAGTACTTAGGAGACTGAGACAGGAGGATCGCAGGTTCAAAGCCAGCCTCAACAATTTAGCAAGCCCCTTGGCAACTTAGTGAGACCTGGTTTCAAAATAAAAAAATTAAATTGGACCAGAGGTGTAGCTCAGAGGTAGAATGCTCTTGGGTTTAATCCCTAGTAACA